>JAQGAC010001979.1:0-11736 GCA_034696585.1 Isotomurus maculatus
ACCAATAAAAAGCAGCTGAGGAATCGAACTAGTACTTAATATTCAGGAATAAACTATGATATGATTACACTGAAAAGGGAATTAAAATTACTATGAAGTTATTTGCAATTGCCCAGCCCAGTGGCAGGTTCTTTATTTTCCGAGTTCGACCACAGGTGCGACCATATCTCACGAAGTCACAACTGATGAAATATTATGTAGTTTACTAGTTTGCATGGACCCCTGTAATCTGTGAATGCCCCCAATATTGTGTCATTCGTGTTATTTGAACTACATCAAAATGTGTAAAATGTGTAATTGTGTAATGTGTGTGTGTGTGTGGTATTTTCGGCGATTTTTTCTGCAACCACCGTAATTGCTAGAGCTCCGAACTTTGGCACATTTATAGTTAATTGGTTCGATTTTAGTGTGGTGAAAATAATTAGTAGAAACAATTGTCAATTAGTGTAACATATGAGATTGTCGCGGGGAATATCCCTTATACCTCTTAACCTTGATGCGGATAATGTTTCTGACTGCGTTTCTTATCCACTTATAACTGCGAATGGAGACATATATGTAATTACACACCTTCATCTTAATGAGAATGACGATGTTGAAAGAATGGTATGAAGTGTGATGTGACTCGAAATGATGAGGCAGCAACGGCCTTCCTGAAATCCTGGCAATGGCTCAACTTCCTTCATTGGACACCGAACCACTGGGATGAGTGGAGTGAATAGATGCTGGAGAACTCAGGGAGCCACATTTAACGTCGAGTCAAGCTCCAAAAGTAATGTCAAAAACACAATAAAAATTGTTTGTGTTTAAACAACAACACACGGACGACGCACTATATGTCAGATGACAAAAAAGTCCCTTAATTACCTGAGCTATTTATATTCGACTTTTTAGTTTATTTGAGCATCTGGAGGTCATCTAAGGTCAAATTTTGCATTTCAAGATCCTAGGGGTTGTGGTGTTGGACTTCTGCACTTCTCCAAAAATAATAATGTAACATCTCACTACTGTGTGGAGTATAAGTTTCAAGTTTCAAGTCTCTAGGTGGATATATAAAGTAGTTTCAGCGTTAGTCATTTTATGTAACAATTTGTATATGCCCTTGTCCCTAGGGTCCTAATTCCTATTAGGGGGTAATATGGGGTAGATCTCTTCGTTTTTTACGATTTCAAGAAGGATAACGTACAAAATAAGCTAGTTCTCCATTCCTGTTCCAGAAGTGCGCAATGTGGGTGTTCCCATTTTGTGCAGATTTTCAGACGCTGTACGCGGAAAAGAAAATCCAAGGCTACCGGACCACACCTACAAATATGTCACGAATGCCATGAAGTCCTCAGTGGCCGAAGTTCAGCCGAAGGCAAAAGACGAAAGGGATCAGTTCGAAAGTCAGCAATCTCTTGGAAAAATGCGTGTAAAAATGATTCATTCTAGAATATCCCGCTACCTTTATGACGATTCGCCTTTTCAGATGGTCGGGACGAATCAAACAATTCAACATAGTTTCGAGTCGAGCGGTAATGGGGGGAGAGACAGAACCTAATGAATGTGCATATTAAAATGCAATGAGGGGACGTTATTCTCTGTCCCTACTAAATCGGGACTGTCAAGCTTTACGCCGCCAACCCACAAATTGAATTTAATGTGGAAGAATTTGTGAATAACTACAGATTATTTGAAGTTGTAGGTAAAGGTCCTTTAGTTCGTAAAAAAATCCTGCTACAATTGGAATCATTCCCGTCAACTTCAGACGTCTACAGTAACAAATAAATCCGAACCACAACGAATAAATTTCCTTCGGCTTCACCACTTCCGAAGCCATTTTCCTTGCTCAGTTCATTCGCACCGTACTCATCATTCTGAACCTGCAGAGTCTACTCAAAATCACACGAAAAAAAATCATGTTGCTCCTTGAGGGGTGAATCAGAGCGACCGCGTATCAAAATGAATTAACCCCCCTTTTCATCCCACATGCGGCCACACCACATAAGGTCCCTCACCAATCAGGATAGTAGACTTTCAACGTGGACGACACCAGCTGCGGATAATTCCATCTATGTAAGCCCTGTAGTAGCCCGTTGTGAGAAAATTCTTCGTTGGCGTGTTGACCACTTCACAATTCTCTACACAAACGTCTCCAGAGCTACACGACGTCAAATAGAAGACAGGAAAAAATGAACAAAGAGGCAGACCACGAGAGTTTCCGCACACTACTACACTTACCTCCAAAATTGTGCTTTAACAAATATAAAGTCATTGTAGTAACTTCAAACATGTTATCAGATTTTATTTCCATTCGTAACATAGACCCCAAAACCTTCATTGGGATTCAAACTTAAATTATTTGTTTAAAGTTAAGACCGATGATTGTATTAATGAGCCCATTACCGGGAAAGTCGGCATAAACTATGCCTGTGTACGTAATACCAGCTGAATAAATAACCTCGTGGGCAAGGATATTAGTTCCTTCAAAAAGAATAGTGCACTCATCGTTAGAACAAAAACCTCTAGGGTAATCTTCGTAGAGTACTTTTGAACTAGATGATTTTTTTTCTCTTTGACCCGTTTCAATCTGGTAGCGTTGGTTGCTTCGGATGAATGGCCACTAGCAACAGAGTAAGGAACGATGCCTCCCTAAATATCCGTTCCTGAAAGATAATGGCCGAACCAGTTTGAAGTTCCTCCATCTTTGTTTGCTTTTATAAGTTGTGTCTTTATTATATCCACAGGACGTACATTTTCTTATGTTTGGAGTTGCCATTTTTTCCCAAGTCAAAGTTGTCTTTGTCAAACTTGCTCGAGTCAATTGCATAGGTTTTATTTGCTTGTGACTTGTGAGGAATACGAGTTTTCCTCTCATGGCACCGAGTGTCCTGTCGCTTTTCCTTTTTGAATAATAAATTATATCCGAATAGGGGCGTATGTAATCAGCAAAAACTTCCTCAAATTGTTTGTGCTTGCCTGGGTCTTTGTTCAGAAAGGAACCCTTATTTTCTTCGGCCACTCCCCTAAAGACTATTTCTTTTGTGTGTTCTCTCAAGAAGACTGTGACGTCTTCCAAGGTCTCATTGAAGTATGTGAACTGAAATGCCAACCCATTGTAGATGGGAAATTCGTCTTTTGTGTGTTGATATCGAATGTCCAAAGCTCGTATTCCAGCTTTCAGTTGACCAGCCAAGTGTGTTGCTAGACATTCAGCGAGCATCGTTCCATGTATGGCTAGGGTGTCGTGAGTACCTGGCAGGGAGAGTTGGTTCATGTGAGTGGAGTTTGGAATATCTTTCATCCAGTTGGTTGCGTCATGAGGTTTTAGGAGTTTGAAGTGTTCGTACGCAGGATGATCATGACTGTGGCTCACAGGAAACCAGGCCGGTAGTGCTGTGGCCACAAATACGACTTCAATTGGGATCTTCGTGCTCCTGCCTATCTGAGCACACAATGTAAGTAACATTTGATGAGCTGGAATGTAATTCAAGTTTATGTGGTGTTGTATTTTAAACTGAAGCTGTCTACCCATTACGACCTTAAATTTTTGCACAAATCCTTCTATCTGCAGCTTGTTATTCAACAGGTTGAAGTTGTGCAGAAACGAAGTTGATAAGTGAGACCAAACGAAATACAAGCGTGTCTGTGAATGTCTACTGAGGTCCACGACTCGTTCTAATATTAAGCACGAGTATGAATTAGGAATTAAGTTGGAACCTCCTTCATATGACTACAAACAAGAAGTGTTTGTGCTAGTTCAACAGTTGTAAAATTATGAAGAAATGACCCAGTTATATTGATTCAGTCCTTCCCAATTTAATGGACAAGTTGGTGAACTGAATGGTTAGATTACAAATCTGACGGTGGAGAACGGTCACGAGGCTTCGACTTTTTATCGTAATTATTTGAAATCAGGCTGCTCAACTTACAAATTTTTAAATATCTTACATTTATGTTCAATCATTGACAAGTAAAGATTACGCAGTTTACAGCAGGTCGCCATCGTTTCTGTGTCGTCGCGTTCGCCCCTCTGTCTCATTTTGTTTCCTCACGTTTTCATCAGCTAATGACCACAACTTGCTAAGCAATGGAAATGCCTCCTCGGTCACAGAATCACATTCTATTTGAACCCGTTGGAGAGATTTTGCAGACAACCCTTCACAAAAGGGTCTGAGTATTTGCTCGTCCACCTTAGTGAGAACAGCAAACCAGACGCTAATTAAGGTCACGTGAATATTAAATCAAACATTCCGCCTAATTTGACGTACCAGTGGATAGATGGCATGCCTAGTCTGAATATCTAAATTCAAATGGCTCAACTGAAGGTTTTGAAAGTTGAATCTGTTTGAAAAAGCAGCCAGACACTCTTCCATGTGATCGGACATTATCAAACAGTTGATAGTTAACTTTTTCAAGTCTGTAAACCGAAATTAGTTCAATGGAATATTATTAAATTGGTTTTAGTATGTTTCAGTTGAGCAATAATTTTTCGGTTAGCTTTGCTGTACGAAATTTGGAGGGTCTTACTTGAGAATCTGGAAATTACTGGGAACTCAACACGAGGTTTCTCGGCAGTAGAATTAAAAATGTGATTTTTAATGTAAAGTGAGTTCAGTTGACAACAACGACCAGTCAACAAGTTCAGCCAGTCTAAAAAGCTGTTGATTTCCCATTTCATGTCGTGCAAATTGAGGGTGGTCAATGTCGATGGAAAATGTTCACAGAAAGGGATTTCATTCCTGAACCCCAACTCTTCCAAAGAAGGAGGAAAAACAAGTTCTTCGAAGTTGAGGGTGGAGTCCCAAGTGTCAATGTTTCTCAGACTTTTCAGCCGCGGAAAGTCATGTAGCTGCGACAACGTCTGTTTTGTTGGCATCCATTGTTGCGCAGACTCAATCGCCTTGCAAAGGTCAAGGGAAACATCAGGTGAGAGCAGCTTCTTCGCCATTTTCTTGAAATCTCCCAGGTTGGAAATATTATGAATTCTTATTTTCTACGCCGAGGAGACGACAGAACTCACAAACTCACGGAATACTTCGAGGTCAGCATGGGATTTCCACAGGTTCTTGTTGTATTTCAAGTCGAATTTAGCATGCAACTGAGTCTGATCCTTTTTGTTGTTTAACAACTTTGAGACTCCCACAAAGTCTTCAATATCCACCAAACAAACTGTCAACACCCTGAGGTTGCAGTTGTTCTCGAGTTGCGAGAAGAATTCGCTTCTGTGTAGATCGCTCATGTTGATGGGGCCCATAGTTAGTTTTCTGACCTTCTGGAAACCGTCAGGAAGGCGTGTGTCCGAGTCGAAGCAGGAATGTTTAGGGTCTAATTGAAGTCTGACCAAAATGGGTGATTCCATGAGTTCAATTAAATCCCCGTAGGAGAGGTATTGAAATCGAAACTCAGTTTTAATGTCAAGCGTCTCTAGTTTTGGAGTCCAGTAAGTTTTGAAGTGATTTTCAATTTCTGTATCATGTACTGCATGCTTCTGTCAAAGGAACACGAAGATTTAAAACAAATATTATCCATTTAAATCAGAATACTTTACCATGTAGTTTACGCCCTCAAGGAGGCACAGAGCTGTCACGCCAAATGGTGGCGGAGTCAATATGAATTCTTTGAGCTCTAAGAGACCTGGGCAACAAACTCGAAATATTAATGAATGCCAGTACGGTGTCAAGTCCTAAGCTTTCACCCCTGTGTACAGAAGCAGTTAGATCTTTGCTTAAAATAAGACTTACGAAAGATCAATGCTGGTCATTTCGTCTTCGGTCACTTTCAGAGACACTGAAGCGTGGAGTTTTTGAAATAACACTTTTTCAATGTTTATTGAATTGGCTGAACAGTAAAACGAACTACGAGATTACGTTAATGAACGATGTAAAATGACTCACCGATTGCTTGAATGTTCTGCACCGAAAGTACACAATGTTGCTTTTATAGCAAGGTGAAATAGTATGCATTCTGATGTAAACAGCTTAGTTGTATCCTTTTTGAGATACGTGGAAGTTTCGATTCTATATTTGCTTACTCAGAAAATGTGGAACATTAAAACAAACAAAAATTGTGTTGAGATTGTTGGTTGCGTGCTTTTTATGCTTAAACTATGCTCAACGGAAATATACATATTCTCTGCTGTTAAAGTTTGTGAATAACCATTAAGCTGGGAACCTCTCATCGGAGAAATGAATATTTTGTAAAAAATGCAGGTGTATTTTTCTTATTACAATTCCTCTTTTTAGCCAAATGTTTCAGACCTTCTATATTTCTTCACTAAAAGGAGCATTGGGAGTCCACTCTTTCACTTTCAGCTTGTAGTGTCTGAATAGTTTGAGATTTTGGAAGTTAATCTGCGGTCTCTTAACTTCCTTGCACTGGTGGGATCTGATTGCTTTCATTAATCTATTGGCTTTGAATGCGATTCCATTTATACCGGCCAACCCGCGTGTTTCCAAATTTGTGTCTAATGTTAACCTATCCCCACAAGAAATCAGCTCAGCAGCCATAGACTTATTAATATGGTTTCATTATTAGATTTGCATAAATGTGAAGTTCCGTGAATAGTAGCAATTTAGCCCTAGCACGAGTTAATCAATTTATTTACCTAAGGCACTTAAGGAACCAGTATGAAAGTATTGTTATTTGGAAACAAAGAATCAAATCTATGGTATATGCTATAATTATATCGTATATTGTTGTCTTTACGGAAAGCTTTAGCAGAAAAAGTTAATTGTACCTAAGCCAGAGTAAAACCTAGTCGGCCTTGTAACTTTTTTATTAAATGTTTTGGCTGTCGTAAAAATGTGCAACAGCACTTGTCTAGACTGTTCGTAAATAAAAACTCCTATCGGTGGTAGAAATCCAATCAGTAATAATGGACTGATATTACAAAAAGAGAATAAAAGTGAAATGTAAAAAACCGAATGCAACTTTAAAGCACAGAAATTAGCCAAATACTGAATGTAATACCTCGTGTGATTATTACTCCTATGCTTCACGCACAAAAAGTTGTTATATGATTCGGAATAAAAAATTTATGGTGAAGTTTGCAAGCTTCCTTGAAATGAGACGCTTTATATACAAACGATGATTTCGACTGAATTGCTAACAACTTAGAGAAATTTTGAACGAAGTTAGTGTAAAGCCAAGCAATAAAACAAAATAAATAGACATGACACATGGATATATCTATTGCTTCTGAATTCATTGACAAATTTCTGTAGATTTAATTTATAAGAAAGACGCCAGTCGCAATTTAGGTAAATGAGTGGCCCACAGGCAGTCATTAGAACTGGAATAACAAATGAGAATGAAAGGATCACCATCCCCAGCATAACTTGTATGCGTGAACTTTCAAGTCGCTAAGATTCGTCTTTTGGTCTTTTCTTTCATCAAAACCCCAAGGCGGAGAGGAAGCAGAAAAAAGGCTTGAAAACCTTTACCGGGCATAACTGCAGGCAACGAGACACACAGAGCATCTCCAAGCTCATCTCCGTGTTGTCTAATATCCGGAAACGGCGCCACCCCATATAAGCACCTCTGTAGATTCTGCAATAAGTCGTACATGGCTTTTGGAGCTGGTAGGATAAATACACACCCTAAGGTTTAATACTAATATCACATTAACAAAGCACGGACTGACGGATATCAAACAGATAAAACATGTTCTGCGGTCTCTGGTCTGCGAGTTTCTTGTGGTTCTTCATTATGGTGGCACTTTTAAGGTCTGGAAGGGGAGGATGCGATATTGGGGTTATAATTTACTTCAGCTGGTAGAAACGGTAAGCAGAATCACACACATAAATTTCTTACCATTTCTCGGGAATGGAAGTCTCACTTCTGGTTTTGCACAGTCATTATCTTCCCATCCCAAACAATCCTTCGTGTGACCAAATTCAATCTGACCACGTTGATGATTATCTCCATTAAATGTGCAGTCCGGAGAGTAAGTGTGTTGAATTTAGATTTCTCTCGTTTGATGTAAATAAAACTACCTACCAGGTATGGAAATTATTTTTACATGGACATTTTTTTACATTCGTGTTTTTTGCTTCACATGTGTCGACTGGCGTGTGTCGCACTTCTTACCTCACGGATCAGTACGCATACTCTCCTAGTGAGGTAAGAAGGCAATGCAATCAAAAGAGAGACAAAGAGCAAGGGTGATGCTGCTGATGGTATTTTAATGCTTAGGAATACTCTGTTTCTCTTGTTGCTTAATCTTTCAGAAAGAGGATCAATTCATATGCATTCAGTTTCATGCGGAAAGCTCTTTCTATAGTAAGCATGAGGTGCTGTGAAAATGTATGAAAAGTCTTAACAGTGGGAATGTTGGTTGGACGGAGAATAATTATCCTGACTAAAGAACTTCTCAATGTTCACTGCTCTAACCTCTCCTAACTTTCACATTGTACATGCAAACTATTATGTTTTAATGAACTACGGTTGATGTTCTGAATGATGCTGGTTTACTTTGTTCATCTCTGCCGCATTTTGCATGAGAAATGAGTGTCAGCGTGGATGCAACAAGCTTCAATACAGTAGACACATTAACTTTGTAACATGTTAAGTTAAAACTAGCAAACTCAATGGAATCTCTTGTTTACTAATCTCCTGTCGAGATTGCAGTTTGAATGAGCACCTTAGCTTTTTCCAAATATCTAAAGGAATGAGTGTACGCTTCATTGCAATTCTGCAGTAAATTAACCTTAAGAACTATTAAGCGTCTTTAATTGCCCAAACTTCCTTCCTTCACAATATGATGACCTGCCGCTTCTTTTGTTACATCATTTTTGCTTTGATATGTGAACTGGCCGACATCAGGTTGATGTATTTCCATCAGGACAATTGGACATTTGTTCTTTTTCTTCGTTATTTTGGAGTATACTGTTGTGTCACGTTTGGTTCTATGATTCTATGACAACTTAATATAGAAATTCATTCAATGTTTATTCTCTTGATTTCTCTATTTTAGTGGGACAAACACAGTAATCTTTTCATGTAATGGAATGATAATTATTACCAACTATTTCATTATTGGTGTAGGGGTGTCGCGAGGACCCAGATATAAAATGGAATAACCGCTAAACAAACATTTCTGAATAATTCTATAATAGAATAAATTCTATGATTTGAAATTCTACGTAAATTTATATTGTATATTTTAATTTAACAGAACCTTTACAAACTTATTATTTATTATACCTGAACATCATTAGCAAGCATCACAACTGAATATCTCCTCGGTATTTTGAATTATCTTAATTAACATCAAAATCAGTTTTGAATTCTTGCTGAGGTCACAGAAGTAAACTTAATGTTGACATTAAAAATAATTGAAATTTTATTCCGCTTTTGTATACTTACCATATTGCAAATGAAAAACTCCACAAATCATTATGGGAAAAATTCGTACTCACAGTTTATCTTACAACACTAGCAGATAAATTCTTGATTGCTAAAAATACATTTCAATCTTTAGGGTCGACCGTCAATATTTTGATTACAATAAACAGGTGGAATAGAACCTTTATCAGATTTGAATATTTGTTTAACGCACACGCTGAAATTTGCCATCTTAGTTTAGTATACGTGATAAAATTAAGCAACAAAATGTCCATTATTACACGAATATTTGTACAAAGACTTTGCTTCTTTCTAATAATTTGTCTCTGATTAAAGGACAAAAATAGCTCCGCAATAAATTGCTCTCGACGCATACTTCAACTGGCTAGGCAGTATATTCCTAGACAGAGGTGAGTACAAAAATCACTGAACTACATTAATAACTTTTATCCTGATTTTTTTTAATATCTCGCCTTACTTCTGTTAAGTCTAATTTTTACTCGCCTATTTTGTAATTTACCATCCCATTTTATCATCAATACTGATTTAATTGATACCAATAATACTTTTGTGAAACCTTATTTTTTAAGATGTAACTACTCTACCTAGGCGATTTCCTGATTCAATATAACATAATAATAATATAACAGTTCAGTGATCCAGCATTACACTTTTGGTTGATGTGCTAGCATTTGAGTTTACAATTAGCAATGAGACCTTAAGGGACTCGATCACACCAGACAAAAATTCGAAACTTCATAATGATATAACTAAAATCATTTACACAGCGAGGAGATCTTAATGATTTAAGTCATATCATTATGAAGTTTGGAATCGTTGTCTGGTGCGATTTAGTCCCTTAAGCATTTCCGTTGCTGCCTTGCTGCAATTACTTGCGTTTAAGCAAGATGTCAATCACAACACACACGAGTTTGTTTCATAAACCGATGCTTATTCGATAATTATAATTTAAGTGAATTCATTTCCAATTTTAGAGTTCATCCCTTACTGCTTATCGTTAAGGATGTGGAATGAAGAAAAGGACAATACAATAGAAATTACACTTAAATCAACACGTGAGGAGACAGTTCGAGGTTCAAACCATTTTAAATTCACACTGGGAAGGTTTTTTGAAACATATCTTCACAAATGTTTGGCATCAAGGAGGAATTCATTAACATAGCAAGTGTAGAGAATTAGTGAAAGCAAAATCGACTCCCGATCAAATTATAAAATTTGTACGCATTTCTACAGCATATTAAGTTCCATAACATTCTGTCGTAAAAAGACTTAAATTCGGTAGAGTTGAAAGCTGTTTTAAAGTTACAAGCGTACAATGTTGTTATTATTTTGCAAAATAGCCAATTGTTTTTATCCTTTTTGTAAAGTGTATAGAATAGATATCCAAACCACTTTTGGGTTACCAGAGCAGGAAAAACATGAACGTTATGCATTAGAGTGTTTTGTAATCGTTCTAGTGTTGCAGCAATCTATGGCCGAAAAGCCAATTCTTTGCTTAAAATAAATTCCAATGTAGGAAACTATTGGTAGTGAAAAACTTCAGCTGATAATATTTTTTGATTGTTCCAAAAAACTAGTGCGCTTTTTAAGGAATGTATTTTGAAAGGCCTTAGATTTAATGCAGTAATCCGGAGTGGCCAATTGCATCAAGCCGATTAGTGGACAGTGAAACTAACAGAGACCTTGAGTACTACAAAATGTAGCACTCAAGCATGTTGGTTACAAAAGTTGCGATGACAATGCAATGTCAAAGTTTTTTTTTAGAAAAATGAGAACTTTCCTTCGTGAACAGGCTGTGAGATATATTTGACAAAAATTGAAATGGAAAATTGCTGCTCAATTACGATCTCAGCTTTGCGCTAGATTGAAATCATGTGATTGTTCCATTACCATTGAAACAATCGCTGCGCTGCTAGAAATTTAAATGCTTCCTGAGACCACATTCTTTTACACAGATTTTGTTAGAAAATAATTTTGACAGATTGGTTGCGAATTCGTACCCTGACTTTGCAACCTACAGATGATTTCAAATAGTCATCGAAATGCAGCACGGTAATTGGGAGTGATGAAAACCCTACAAATATTAAAAGCATTTAAGGCGTGGCGACTGCCTGAAGGAATTTATTCAGTTGTTGTTAATGTTCTCCAGTTGGTCAGCCTCATTCCAATTACCAATTTTCCTCACTAAGCATTTCCTCGCGAGTTTTTCTCCCTCCATCAATTTGTAATGCAACGCTCTTGGTAATTTCAACTTTGTCGACGTTTGCGCATGTTTGTGCCACGAGTGCGACCCATCATCTGCGTCCACTGCGAGGTTGACCAACCACGCTTCAACGCTCAATAAACACATCGGAAACACCCAAAAACCACCGTCATTGGTCGACACGG
>JAQGAC010001980.1:0-11730 GCA_034696585.1 Isotomurus maculatus
CAGACTTTAGAATTTTGGAAAAATATTCCAAGAACTTTGAAATTTTGTGGAACTTGTATCGGGACCAGCAGAGTCTCAGCAACAATTTTATCTGTAAGTACACTAAGTAGTGAGCAAAATAAATCAAACTTCTGTTCACCTTTTTGATTCTGGCCTGAGCTGTGGACTTTACAGTTTCTCAACTGCTCCAAAAACTCCACAGGCTACAGAATACTTCTCGGGACCACCAATCCTTCAATTTGTGAATAAGTGTTCTCTCTGCACCCTAATAATTATTTTAAGACCAAGAACGACAAACCTTTTTGATTCTAAGCATGGTTGCAGACTTTAGAATTTTGGAAAAATATTCCAAGAACTTTGAAATTTTGTGGAACTTGTATCGGGACCAGCAGAGTCTCAGCAACAATTTTATCTGTTAGTACACGAAGTAGGAATTATTGCTCCCGAATTCGAGTTCTTCAATTTGGAATAAATGGTTTTATGTGAACCACAAACTATTGGCTTTTGATAAAGAATGAGGCACTTTTTTAATCTGGGTAAAGGTAGCTTGTTAGTAATTTAGAAATTCTTGTGTTTTGGGCGACATGGAAAAGTGTGTTATTTAGTAATTTTATCTCTGAAACATTCCAAGTACTTCTAATGATATTTGTATATTTTAAACTAGGTCATCTATAGTTTCTAAATCCCGAGTGAATTCTTTCAGAAGCTCTTGGTACACAATTACATTCAAATTTCTTTCCAACTGCTTAAGAAGAAATATAGTGGCCGGTCGACACTTTTTGAACAATTTAAGATCTCCATCAGAGACTTCCCACAGGGACAGCACCCTACCCTGTGCGGCTAAATCCGGGTCGGATGAAAAAAAGTATTCCAATATTATAAAAGTCACACCAGCTACTGAGGTTGTCGTCAGCCAAAACCTACAAAGATATTACATACTATTGATAGATAGATAGGTAGATAGTATTGTTCTTTTACTCATGAATATGTGCTTAAAGTCAACGGTGGTTTACCATAACAAAGGAAAGATTATACGATACGTTGCGTTCACAGGCAGGCAGCAAATTAGGTCCAGATTGACAAGACCTCCTGTTGGTCCGAAGTAATGCCCTTCGCACTTGGCTTGTATTGGGAACATAGAGTCCAGGACGGATGGAGTGAATTCGTCCCTGGAATAAAAAATTGACGGGCCCAGCAAGCGAAACTGGTTGTGCAAGATGAAGTTTACTACTTCAATGCTTAAAATGCTCATGCAGATTTGAGCACTGCTGCATGCAAAGTAGGAGTACATGTAGAATGTCTTTCCGTTCTTCTCATAAGTCAGGAACCTGATGATTCTCAGGATCTGGGTCTTTCTTACTGTGTCATCTGTCCACCTCACCTTTAAGTCTTCGCATAGACTAGCCATTAGAGACTTCTCGAGCCATCGCCAAATCCAGAATGGAAGACGGGCCATCAAAATTAGTACAAAGAACGCTGCCCAAATATGTTTGTGATAATCTTGCACATGCCGCATAGAATCCTTCAATTCCTGACTCACTCCACTACTCAATTCCAGAAAGCCTGCAAATGAATTTTTGCGAGACACATTCACACTGTTGCAGTATTAGTTTTTACAGGTAGCAAAACTTGACGAGTTACCTTTTTTCGTGAGAGTATAAGTACCAAAATTCCAACAGATGTTCTCCCAATACTCATTGGACACATCTCCTGATTTACCAGACCCGGAACATATTATGGGCTTTCCTGCAAAATATGAGGTACAAAATTTATTGATTGGAATTCGTTTTTGTTGCTGGAGTTTTTCCACGCATAATCTTTGAATACATTACCCATTTGTTCCCGAGCAGCACTCATTATGTAAAGAGTTCCAACGATAACAGGCGTCCACACAGAAAATAGCCTATAAAAGGAATGTTGAATCCTAACCTTTTCCTTGAAAAGATGCTTTAATGACGCTACCTCAGCAATCATCTCGCCCAAACTTGACTTGAACCAATAGTAATTAATGAAAATAATGATTCTGAACAACTTCTACACTAAATTCGGGGATTGAACTAACAATAATTTTATTCCTGGTTATATTTGTTGTGGTCAAAATGATTCTTTAAAGCATTAACACACACATGAAGTTAAATTACGTACAGAATTTCATGATTCTCATATATCCAGCTAAAGAATGACATTTAAGTTCATATATCAAGTAACTACACCATAGCTTTATTTAGAACGCAAAACTCAAAACAGCCTGTTAAGCTTATCCAACAGAGTCCGTTTTTTCTTTTTAATTGCATTCTTGACTTTCCTTTCCACTACACCATGAGTTAAGGCAAACTCTTTTAGCTGTATCAGCACATCAGTGGTCACAGTCCGCTGTTTCCTTTGCAAAGCATTAAGTATATCATCCTATTGGGATCGAAACAAATGTTAAGTGTGCAGAATAGTTATACAATACAAGCTTTACGACCTGGCTTATTGGACATAATGATGATCGGCTAACTGCAGCTGCACAGTTATCACTAATAGCTCGCCGTAAGGGCTGCAGTAATGCGTCTTGCAACGCAACCTCAATGTCACTTCCACTGAATCTGCACAAAAAGCGTTTATGAGTTTTTTGGATAATGAACAATGACTTCTTGGACAGTAGCACACTTAAATACAATTTTTTCTTCTACAGGGTATATTATTGCTACCAAAATGTGACTCATGCAAGGACTGCAATAAAACACTTTAAGTGCTTAAATGTCTCCTACGAAATTGCTCGGTTGCGAGATGATGTGTTATAACCCGTTTTACATCACGAAAATTTGTTAGAGAGATTGTAATTTAACACTTCTGTTTTTACTACCAACAAAATATGACCCAATGTTTTTTTCTCAACATAAGCAACGACTTACACTGTAGATTATTTCATGACTTACCCTTCACTCTTCACTGCGAATATTTCGAGATCCTGTTCGGTGAACATCTCGTATTTCTTCAGGAAAGATTGGAATATTTTCATCCGATCTCTACAACTCGGTAGGGATAAAGGTATGATCCGTTGAAAACGTCGTAAAATGGCTGGATCAATGTTGTTTGGATGGTTTGTCGCACCAATTATCACGAACCATGTTTTTCTTTCCGAAGAATTTCCCTTCAAATTTATTAGGAACTGGTTTATTATTCCATCAGAATTTCCCTTACTGTCGTTTCCTCTCTTTCCCAGCAACCCATCAATTTCGTCGATGAAAACGATCGCCTTTCCAATTTCCTCAATCCGTGCAAACAGTACTTGTACAATTTTCTCCGACTCTCCAATCCACTTAGACTTTATATCCGACGCTTTAATATGAAAAAATGGAGCATCAGCCAATGATCCTGCTATCTCTGCAAGTTTCGATTTTGCCACTCCTGGTGGACCGTACAGGAGGACACCTTGAGGAGGATCGATACCGTCATTAAAATACCACTGATACTTGAAAGGGTACACCACAGCCTCCATTAAAGCAGATTTAGCAGCATCTTGTCCCACAATAGAATCCCATTCCAATGGGGTATCAAATTTAATGATGCATTTCTCGACAAGCGTCCTAAATGCTAATTCAGGATCAGGCTTCTGCTTTGCAACCGTACCTTTTGACATACATGAAGATATTTTTAAGTACACTGTGCAATTTAAATTCTTGGTTAAAAAGTTACTAGTGTTTTTTCATTGGTTATATTTGCAAGGATATGATCGTTAGCCATTTTCTGTTGATGAATTCAGTGTTTCAATTAAACATAAGGTGCAGCCTGCCAGAACACGATAGGAAAATACCACCAATAAAAAACATCGACTTCTGAATCATAAAGAGTGAAAACTGGACATATCATTCTGGTCTATGCATGACATAAGTCAAGTTAGGTAGAATGAAAAGTCTTCTGTTTAAACTTAACATTACAGGAAGCATATCAAAATTATGGGTATACTCAACCCGTCATGGAGATAAAAAGTACCTTGGTGGGACTCTACTGACTCCGTTTCCAGCTTATGGACTGTTGGTTTTTCTGAAATGTGGAAATCTGAAGTTCGCATTGTTTCATACAAATCAAATATAAGTAAATACCCCATTGCTGTTGCGTGACAGGCTTCCTATCAACTTCGCTTTCATTTCCACCTTTGAACAAAATCGAAAATTTTTGCTACATTATTATTTCGCTAAATTGCAATTTTCGTGAATTATTATACAATTTACGACAAGCATACTACAGTTCGTAATAGTTTCCCACTCCGAATCATCACTATCCACATTCGGATCGTTTCCTTCGAATGATGCAACACTTCCCTCGACACCTGTAAACCGAATGCGGATTTTTTACTCGTGTTGGGCACAAAAAGCATTCCAGAAACCTTACTGGAGCTGGTGACTGTCTCCCAATCCGATTCATCTGAAGGAGGATTTGTTTCTTTAGTTTCCAATAAAGATAAAACAAGAGATCTCATCATATCTATTCCTTCCTTCACACTTCCTGTCATAAGTTTACACTCGGCATCGGTGAATGATCGAAGAACCTCGTCCTTAATTATTAATAATACGTTTTAATTTTGTTGCAAACAAACTCGAGGAAAATTCACGTTTACCATTTGTGCAGGCACTTTAATAAAACTCCGGACACGCTGGCTTTCCATGGCTTTGAGAATCAATCCAACGATGTTAAACAAAGGCTATGTTGTAGACTGCACTTCACTACGAAACAACGACCTCTTACACAATTGTACTTTTTCCTTGTCACCAGATTGATCATAATGTGCATCTACTTAACAACTAACATTTAGATGAAATGAGTACTGTTATGTCTTCTCTTCAAGCGCAAAATTGGCTATCTCCATACACTACAAACTCTGTGAGGTTTTTTTAAGTCCACGATTAATGCAGTTACATTTACACTCTTCACTTTCATTCTGCTGTGTGTAAACTTAGTGTAAAAACACCAAAAATCATACAGTTCGGATTAATTATTTTCCAACACGATTGCTGAAATGCATTCTCAGCAAAAACACACAAAAAGTTCAGACAACGAATCAGATGAAGAAGTTTCTGCCGTTAAACATCAAGACAGAACATTGCGTTCAGGAAGAGTTGTTCGTTTGCAAGAATCAACTGACACGACGAAGAAGAAAACAAACGAATCTAGAAAAGTCGACAAAATCTCAGCTTCCCCGGGTAAGTCGACTGCAATTTTTGTGTTCATGTTCGTCTTTCGTTGTTTTTATTGTATGCAATCACATAGATGTAAGTGGTCAGTAGGTATTAAGGGAACCACACCGAGATTTTACACACAGTAACGTACTGGAACGGAAAGAGAAGGACTAAAAGTATACAGACCTATTTTGATTTTGTTTTTTATATTTTTGACGTTAATTAAAGGTCTTCTGAGCAAACTTTCCAAGCACAAGAAATCACCAATCGATGAAGCTAAAATCTCTCCAACGATGCACAAGAAGAAAGGTAATCTCACTCCGTAGTAACTTAAGATTTTATGAACAATATAAGGAAACCCATACATTTCTTTACTGGTTTGATCTCAGGGATTTTGTCAAGATCAATGGCTTCGATCCATCGGAATGCATCTAATATTCATAACCGTAAAGGTAAGAAGAATAGATATATTCATATTAAAATTTTGAAGTCAAATTTCTGAACGTGAAATATTTCATTTCCAGCAAAAAGAACGAAATCATTAGTTTCACTGACTCAAAAACTAGGGAGTGACAAGTCCTCGTTGAATAAAGGTAAAAATGAGCATTAATTGCTTCCTACTACATATGCCACACCTCATTCTGCAGTTCCAAAAATTTCACAATTTGAATGAAAATTTTTTTTGTTGTAAATATAACTGGCTGTAACAATTTGTATTAAACCGACAGCAAAGGCGAAAGATGTGGAAGTGAAAGACTTCCACTTGGAACCGTTCAAAAGAACAGGAAAAGGAAGTGACAACCATGAAACAAGTACGCATATTCTTATGATACACAAATATATAAGGACACAGCTTAAAGTTTCAACCGGGACAATGATGATTAACTAAAACATGCGAATGTTTTGCACGCTACAGATCAGCGACGTCGACTGCAAAGGGTCATGGGTTTTCTGGGTGCAGCTGTATCAGAGGGCTTAAATCCTGAGGAGTACAGTAATCACAAGTCTCTATTTCGCTTTGACAAATCAAAACCAAATTTGAACCAGTTTCGAGATTTCCTCAGTCAGTTTCGGTTTTTGGAATACCAAAAATTTACAGCGACTTACCTCACACTTGTTGGCGTGAGTAACTCCAACGCAAAAGAAATTACAAGGAATCTTTCCAGACATTTTTGCATCGTGAGGAAGGGAAAAGGAGGTAAATTGTTTCAAACGGAGAGTGGGATTGTTTTCTCATGGTTTTAATTTTAATTAATATTTGCGTAAAAGGTTGCGATGACAATTGCCCATTCCACAAGACGGTCGATCAAGATTTCAAGTCCCTACTACACCCTGAAGCATTCACAGTAGAAATTGCACAACCGGTAGCCAGTAAGGAAGTTGCGTTGGAATCTTCCGACACTGCATCGTCTACTAGTACGGTACCAATCCAACGAGTTAAGGATAAAGTAGCTATGCACGGCGAGCGGAGCTCTCAAGGAAACCGTGGAAGTTTGACGAAATCATCTTCTCCAGTAAACCCTGGACAATCGTCGACATCGCCCTCTCCGGAAAAGCGTGGACCTTCGTCAACATCATCTTCTCTAGTAATCCTTGGACAATCGTCAGCATCGCCTTCTCCGGAAAAGCGCCCACCTTCGTCAACATCATCTTCTCCAGTAATCCTTGGACAATCTTCAATGTCATCTTCTCCAGAAAAGAAAACACCTTCGCCTAAATCTGCTGCTTCAGAAAATCAAGGACCTTCGTCGTCAGAAACATGTGGGTCCTATAGTAGCGGAGGAAGTCTAAGCTTAAGAATTGGACCTGAAGTTGGAAAGAGGAAGCGATCATTCTCAGCAGGAGATGTCGCTTTCGTGAAAGAAATAGACAAATCTGACGAGCTTCAAGAGTTCCCAGAAAGTTTTGAATTCAGGGTAAGCAAAGATCACTGGAAGTCTGTGTGGGATATGAAAACCATGAAGCAGATTGGAGACTACCCATCCATTATTCAAAGTTGGTTATTACGAAACAAAATTCCTTGTTCGTACTTTAGCAACGGTTACACTGTGCTATCAAAGACTTCTAAACTTGGAATCGTCAAATTTAGAGGATATTGCGGAGGTGGTGGAAAATCTTTAGCTGACAGTGTTGTTGAAGATGATGAAACAAAAGTGTGCAAAATGAAGTTTATGGTTTACATGCAAGAATGTGACGGGGAAGACTACTTGTTTAAAGTTAAGACTGCAGGAGTTTTTGTGCAGCACCAAAAGCAAAATGTAGGGAGACAGATTCGAGGAAGAACCAGACAGGAGCTTATAGAAAAATTGCAGCATGAGAAGGCAATTACCACGTACTTAGGCAAGTACACTAACACCGGAGACATGGAATTACTGCACGGCAATCTTCCTGTACGAAGTGCTGATCAAATTCGCAGAATAAAATCACAGAGCAATATGATTAATGCGGAGCCTTTTACTGACGTGGATGCGGCTATTGACAACCTCGTGGAGACGTTTAAGAAGAATGTGAAGTTTCAGAGCACTAAATTTCCTTCGTGGAATGGGTACATCCAAAGGTACCACAAGAAACCTCATGCATTAATGCTTTGTAGTCCAGATCAAATAAGATATGGAGGAATTTGTGACATATTGTACATCGACGCCACCGGGCAAATGGTCCATAGTCGGAAGGAAAATGACAAAATGAAGCAGGTGCTTCTTCACTCCGTCGTTGGATTGCCGTCTCATATTAAAGACATCAAAGTTACACCAGTAGTTGAGTTTTTGTCAACCGCTGGGACAGCCAATGAGATTGAGATAATGCTCAAGACTTACTGCAGTGAGGTTAAAAAAGCTAAGCCATCCTGGAAACCCCGTCTCGTAGTTTCTGACTTTTGCTTGGCGTACTTGCATGGAAACAGCGAAGCGTTCTGTGGGATGTCGTTGGACAAGTACATCAACAGTAAATATGATATACTTGTGAATGAAAAGGCTGTTCCAGATGAAAAAAGCACGACTCTTTTCGTGTGCAGTGGTCACTTTCTTCACTTCAACGCCCGTTACTTACGATCGCACAACATAAACAAGGAACAAAACACAACTGCTCTTTTTATGTTTGCGAGTCTCATCAACGCAAGCAAAGTCACAGAATATAAAGAAGTCATTTCCGACGCCGTTAGTCTGTTTGGATCAAAGGAGTTCCCAGAGGAGGAGCGAGACCGTATAGTTGCAAAGTTTAAGCGACAGGAAGGATTTGATGGTGACATGTTCCTTGAAGATTACGAAGCGACGCACAAGTCTGAAATCAGCATGGAAGATATATTCCCAGAAATTGATGCGAAGCTTCAGCAAGAGAAAAGTAAATTCCACGTTTATTTTGAGAAACGAGCGGAGGAAATTATCGAATCTACCAAACAAATATCGGACAACAGAACAGTTCCTCGCAATCCTTACTATAGCCCAGTTGTAGTTAAAACACTTCGGCGTTGGAATGTTTACCTACCTTTGTGGAGTAAGGTTGGATTCGCAAAGCACAAACACATCCCCTCGGAATCAATAACAACTGCTCGCGTGGAACAATATTTTGGCCAATTGAAAACGTCTTTTCATACATCCAGAAACGTTCGAGAGGATATTTTTATCAAAATTCAATCTTCGATGGCACAGAATATGGTAACAGATGCTTTATCAAGGGGCTTCATTTCCAAAAAAGCGTACAAACCAAGGGCTCCTAAACCTGCCGTGACCAAACCAAAGCAGAAACAAGACAAACCAAAAGCCAAGTCGGACAGCAGTACGGGTAATCCAGCGTTTGCAACTGCAAAGTGGCGCAAAAAGAGAAACAAAACCGCGCGATATCTTCAGCGGACACCCGTTCCAACGCAAACCAACACACAACCTCCAAAATCAACAGCAGCTGAAAAATCCGCCGACGCAACTACAGCAGCTAGCGACGAAGTGATGGACTCGTTCAAGGACCTTGTCCCCACTTACATGCCGGATAAAACCATGATGGATCCCATGTTCATCTCCGAGAGGTGGTGGGTAAAAGAGAGCAGACTAGTGCCCAATCTTGTTCCTTCTAGTGGAGACTATCCAGGGGATGAGTCTGATATACTCACTCTCCGAAGTTCATTGCTGGTGTCAAGTTCTGTGGCAGAGCAAATGTCGAGAATCATTCTGGGCAATGCAGCGTCGGAAAACACCTACATTATTGGGCCAACGTTGATTGAACAAACGGACATAGGCATCAGGTCCAACAATTCCAAACTTCCACTTATTTCTCAACAGCAGGTGCACCTTTCGCGGTTGTACATGATTTCGATGATAAAAAATCATGCATGGTTAACGGAAATTGATTTAGGGAAACGAATCTTAAACTACTACGACTCTGCGCCTGGCTTAGTGAAAGACACAGAACGAGTCGTTTACTACAACGAGATAGAAAATTCGCTAGATGCTGTTTACGGTATCCAACAGGGACTTACGTACATTTGCAAGGAAATGCCCTTGCAGATTGGCAACGAGTGTGTGCAAATGTCTCTCCTAGCTCTGAAGGCGTGCTTGATGGGAAAGGAGCCGCATGCTGTCGTTTCACCTCTCTACGCAAAAGTATATCGCCATGAAATATTGAAATCAATTCTTCCTGCGACACCTGCTGGCAAAAAGCTGTGGATTGCAGCTGAAGGAAATCCAAACAAAGTTCTTGACATTCTGCAGAAGAGAGAGAAGGAACGGCAGTTCGTGACAAGTATTCTCAAAAGGAGGAATGGAATCGCTGACGCTTTTTTTAAATACAAGAAAGAAGCCAAGAACCCTTCTGAATATCCTAATTCCGTCATTCTAGGCACCAAATCATTATTTGAAGATATTGCGAAACATGAAACTCAGCTTCAACAAGAACAGTTTATGAAAAGTTCAGAAATAGAGCCGGTACGACATTTGTGAATCTAAATTCTAATCTTGTTTATTAATTGAAGATGACTTTGCGGGTTTTGATTAACTATTGTATGTATGTTGTTTAGGAACCAAGTGACAGTTGCTCAGCGAGTCAGGAGGAATTGGGTCGGACAGGTACTGATTGATGTACTGAATTGTATGTAACTGAATAACATAATTAATTACAAGCGAATGGTTGAACATAGGTAATCTTTCGCAACCTACGCCTGGAGTTGATGAGAGGGCAAACAGATTCGATGACATAGGTAGAGTCACTTGCTATTATGTTTACACGCTTGGAATAAAATGCCTAGGAAATTTTTTGGCGTAGACAATGAACACAAAGGCAACAATGAGCAAGAAGCTGGCTTGGTCGGAGTTGGCGATAATGAAGGTAGAAAACAATCATTGTTTAAGTATTTTTATGTGGCCAGTAAATTTCGGAACAGATGTTGGCCTTAGTGATGAAGAAGAAAATCAAACGGCAGAAACCATTGCGGAACAGGTGGCTAATATTCCTACAAGTGAATTACTCCGGATGCATGGTTTTGAAGCCATTGCAGGAGGGGTTGAAATACTCAGTGGTGAAACAAGTGACGGAAGCAAACAAAAACCTAAGTCTATGATAATTTTCGAAGAACTTACAAAACGGCGAAGTAAGAATTGTAAACGGCATTACATGATGAAGTCGTAAAAGATACATGAATTGCCTACAATACACGGAATGAATTTAATATCTTGTATTTAACCGATATAGACGCACACGGAGGTTACTACGTCCAAGACTTTTTAGCAAAGAAAAACTTGGTGACCCTTCATCGAAGGTTGTTAGTCTTAAGTTATTGTGTTGAAGATTTGATACAAGCTTTTCTTATTTACAGTAACATTGAAAAACTAAGCAATAAAGGAATTTCAGAATGCATTGATTCACTTTTTGAAGAAATTCAAGCTATCAGTAGAGGAACCTGCCATTGTTGGCGTTCCGAGGTAAAAAAAACGCAAAAAAAATATTATCCCATGCCTACAATATCATGAATTTTTGTCAAAATATTGCAGATGTTTAACGCCAACACTTCTGAATCCAAAGGCAAATTACAGGAAAATCTAGTTAGCGAGCCGTTTTCTCCTGAGCAGGCTGCATACGTTTACAACGAAATTGTCGACAAATTTTATGATGCAGAGCACAACGCGAAGGTTAATTCTCAAATTCAATTTCGTAAATTTGTAGTTTAAAAGCAATTAATAATTTTATTAATTTATTTAGACATTCCCATTCATAATGAAAGTTCTGATACCTGAGACTTTGCATCGAATCTACGCTGCTACGAATAAAATTACGTATTCAACTGCAGAAATCGAGCTGAAGGATGGTTTCAATTACGACGGACCAGTCCTGCAGCAATAGGTTCGGAATGCTCAAAAACCATCGAAGATTGAAAGTGTCACGTAACGTAATCCTACATTCACTCTTAATTTTGAAACTGTTAATACTTCGAAATAAAATATTACAATCCTCCCTTAATTCAAAAAATCCAAGAAAGAAAGAATAAAGTCCCAAGCAAGTCTTGGGAAATTTTTCCAAAATTCTAAAGTCTGCAACCATGCTTAGAATCAAAAAGGTTTGTCGTTCTAGGTCTTAAAATAATTAT
>JAQGAC010001981.1:0-11728 GCA_034696585.1 Isotomurus maculatus
CAAGATATTGCATGTTGTGTGTACGACTTCCTGCTTTTAGCCATAATTGATTACCAGTGAACCACTCCCACTCTACATGTCAACATCATCACACAAAACTACTGTTTGCAAGACGCATCGAATGAGTGACAATGGCTATAAGAGGAAGAGGAAGGAAGACAGAGACCCGATCATCGTCCAAGTAGGTCCTCATCATCTCAAATGTGACACTTCTTGTCCAAAGATAAAACACTTCTTGGCTACTCTTTCAACCGTCTCAAAAGCTCAAAACGTGGAAAAGGTGATCTGAAATGTCTCCCATGTGCAATCAGTCCAACTGAATTTCAGCTCAGCAATCTGTCTCTATCTCTTCTGTGTGATTATTTACTGAGACAAAAGTCGCTACTGTGTTTGTTTTCCCATCTCGAATATCATTTCAGTCACGCCGAATATGTCAAAATTGACTTGACAGATTCCACAGGAGGAGCAGCAGATGATCGACGCATAAAATGCAGGTCCCTGCCAAATGGGACAATTGGCAGGGAGCAAGAGATTTCGCATCGATGAGTCCATCAATGATGCTAATCACCGTAACAAAGGTGTTTCCGAGCAGCCTATGAGAGTTGTTGAACTCTCACCTAAATATCTTTATAATGAATGGCATTTCACTCTCCTCCCGACTATCCCTACAATATGAAATATTCACATAAAGAAGAAAGCAGTTTGGAACTTTTCGAAAAGTAGAACAAACCTACAAACCGCAACCCAGCAGGCTTTTCACAGGACTTTCTGTGTGCATCATCAAGTAGGACACACAACTACACGCAACCAAGTTTCTCGGATCGATCTGTGTGATTTATTATTGGATGAGACTTGTGCGAGTTTTGTTACTAAACTTCCTTTTGTTTTGTTACCCCCGATTATTCATTATTAGCTCATTACGCATTCTCCACAAATAGATCCATCAAACCAACCCAAGCTTAACATTGTTAAATATGATCTCGTTCATCATTCAAGACGCATTTTAGTTTAACAACTCTTCACACAGAAGCTATGGTGTGTTCCTTCATGTAAAAATGGGATGTTATAGCTTCTTACAATCGATTCACACCAATAAGCTAACGCCAACAGGGCCTGCTGGGAATAATCTTCATGTAAGACGGTCTTGAGTAGATTCGAGGAAATCAATAATGTCTATATCTTATTTGGTGTCCACTCACGTCATTGCAATTCCGCTCGTGGAAGATAAAAACAAATGCCAAGCTTATCACCGTCAGTGCTGGTGGACTGGAGAGTCAGAAAGAATGAGATAAGACCGTCGGAGGTCGGAGGAATGTGAGACGCAGTTTTACACATTCACATAGCATCATTCCCTGATTTTTTAACCGTCTTCTCTTGTCTTGTGTGGTCTTCTGGGTCTTCTTAATGAAAAAGTCTTGCGTAAAATAACCTTTTAATTGGTGCATGTGTAATACTAACTATGTACATTACATATCTCTCTTCACACTGGAAGGAGATGCGGAATTAAATGACGCATATCTGTTCACGGTTGAATACATCCAAGGCATTTAAATTCTTTACATAACTGTATCTACCTAAGCAGAGTTGTCGTAAAAGAGCGAAAGCAATGGCCTTTCAAGTATTTCCACACACTTGTTTTCCGAGCATATGTTGCACTTTAAATAAAAGTTAATCCGTAGTATAAAGTTAAAGTCTATCAACCACTCAGACGGTGGTGATGATGATGATGATGATGATGTTACATACGAGAGATGAAAAACATGATAAGAAACATTTAAATCGCTCATTCACCAGCCACTAGTCATCACCATGTATGTCTGAGTAATTAAAGGAAACAACAATAACAATTATTGAGTCAGGCAGTCAGGACATGAATGATATTATATGATATTATGATATACAACCACTGCATACTTATTATTGCATTGCATTTATTATTCGCCATGCTTCTGTGGTGGTGATTGTCTTCCCCATTAACTCTCGTCGTAGCAGTGAACTTAACTCATTAAACTGGAATATATGACTCAATATTTACACGGATTTCTGGTTGACTTTGCATAATATATTTTCCTCTTCTTATTATAGCTGCATAGCATAAAGCTTTTAATATTCTCTGGTTGGTGTTGGTGGTGGTGATCGTCCTGCTGCGTCACCCTGCAAAACAGTCTGGAATTGCAGTTTGACATAAAAGTGGTTGGGGTATGTGAATCCAGAATGTATTTAGATGTTAGGTCAGCATCTCCCCGGGTTAATCATCAATATACTAACTGACTGAGACTTCTGAGCAACTGAGCTGCTGTTACTGCTGGAGCAATGAATGACATGTTATTAACATAATTGAGCATGCATGAGTAAAAGAACTAAATAGCCATTCAACACAAACATATACAGCGAGATAAGCTGCAAGTCAAGAACTCTTCGGAGATGCTGTCCTTCTAAAACTCCAGAAGTCTTCATTGAAGATCGAGGAGACACTGAAGACAAGACTAATAAAATCATCGCTTGATTTCTGAATCTGAATCCTCATGGCTGTTCCAGAGGTGTACCACCGATAGAAATCATAATTGGTTCTTCTGGCGACATTTAAAATCTCCGTGAATGTGTGTTCAAAGTTAAAAGCTCATTACTTTAATAGTCAATGAACCTGGAATGATGGGTTTATCTTGAACGGAACTCTCGAGTGGTGTGTTTGCATTTCCATTGTTTTCCCCACACACTCAGGGTTCGTTGAAATACACAAAATTAGCTAAATAATAATCGTCCAACTTTAATCATCATCATCATCTCTCGTCTCTCTGTCTAAATGGAGGAACTGTCATGTGAGTTTGTGTGTGTTTGTGTGTAATGTAAAAGGATAGCATTCCACATACGTCGTTCTTCGATTTCTGACCCCAAACTGCTCATCAAATAATACAATAAGGATTATTATTCTCATTTAGCGTAGCCTGGTGGCTCGTCATGTAATTCAATCTGAGTTTGAGCGTGTTATTATTCCTAAGGATATTAGTTTCCAAGTTCCGATCAATCAATACAACTCATCCGTGTCTACTTACTCTGATCGCAGAGATCGCAAGAGTGTCAAGTGTCAAGTTACAAATCAACCGAGTGCGACTGTAAAAAGAACTTGCTGGACACGAGAGATGGAGAATTTCCCAGTAAGAGCAATTCCAGTGCAACATGAGACACGTTGGCTATAATAATAGTTTATCATAGTCAGCTTAAAAAGGATACTTATTATTGTGCTCGCTCCGAGCTGCAACTGCTGGAGACTCTCAAAAGATTCAGAGGTACCGTTCTCAACAGTTTAATGTGAATGTTCAATGTACATAATACGGAGAGAGAGAAGTTAATGAGTCCTCTGACACTCACTCCATTATGCTTAAACCTTTCAAAGTTTCAAGTTTAAACAGAGTTTAGCACGAAACTAGATAGTTAAACTAGAACTCAATGTAGACTGTATAATAATGTGAGTGTATTTGTGCTGGAAAACGCGTATTATTATTATAACCCTCAAATATTAATAGAACAACAAATCAATTCCCTATTCTTTAACTAAATATTTGACTAAATCTACCCAAAGATCATCATCACTTCATCACACAGTATAGAGCTTGTCTCTTTTTCTACGTGTAACTGAATACACTCGCTGTGTATTAGTAGCTTTAGTACTTCTCCAACCTCCGAATAAGAATTCGAACTTTTAGTGTGATACAGTAAAAACATTACAAGGATCAGTTGCAGTTGTGTGATTGTGTGCATGTGTGTTTGATTTCATGATTCTTTTCCATGAAAAACTGGACACGGCATCCACACAGGAATTTGAACATTTGAAGTTTGTTGTAAGTGAGCCTGTTGGTCTCTCTTCTGGACAGGAGAGATGAGAATGTGATCCACGTCTAAATAATAATACTAAAAGTTAAAAGTTACAGATTTGAAGGGTATTGAGTAAATCGACACGAGAGAGAGTGAAGGATAGGGTTAAACAAATCACAGACACACACTACTAAGTAATAATATAATTTGTGGAAAAATACATTTCAATCACACACACACATACACACGAGATTTACGGAGAGAATCTCTCCAGTCGTCCTGTGCAACTCTCTGTGGAGTCTGGATAGTTTGGATTCTGGAAGTGTGCGTGTTAATCCGCATTTATAGTTCGACTTGTGTCATCCTTAATCCTTAACGTGTGTCTCCTAATCTACTGATCCGGCAGTTTATCCTCATCATGAAATTACTCACTCCATTCGACGACGACTGTGTCATCATGCACAACCTTTTTGGAGTACTTCCGGACGAAGTTTCCACGTCCACGTTCTCTCCTTTCCAGAGTGAACAGTATTTACTTGGGCTTCACTCCTCGGGGATGCCTTCGTGTTCCTCCAAGTCCTTCAACGGTGGTGTCATCTCAGAAGACGACACGTTCTATGGTCTCTCCTCCTCGTCTGTAGCTGATTCCTCCACTTCCGGAACTGATTGCTCCTCGTGTTCCAACACAGGAGGAGTGGAAAACAGCTTCATTGATGACATGGAACGAGTTTCCACAATGTCTACCATTATTGACCACAGCAATCCATTCATTAATATCGACGATGAGCATTTTCCTTTTGGAACTCCTGATCCTCTCTTCGGTAAGTTCAGCTCAACTAAGACTAGCTCTGTACTAATTAGAAGATAATGTGACATGACCTTTGACCTTCAGATGACAGATGCTACCCATCAACAGAGCAACTTCCACTTGGTGTTCACCACGAGTCTTCTACGATAAGCAATAATAATATCGATCCGTCTCAAACAGTAGAAATGCTCTTTCCCAGCACAAACACACTCCATGAGACTCAACAGGTAAAGCTCAAGCTCAAGCTGCAGTAACATGTGTGAATGCATGGAGGTCACTATTTCAAGAGCAATGCGAGTGATAATCTCTTTTAAACGATAACAGGCAGACAGTACTTCGTTCACTGATCCTCAGCAGCATTCCCAGACAGGCGGAGTGGATGACTCACCATCGTCCCTTCTCCTTCTGGACCCTTCCACGACCCCCTCCTGCAGCTCCCTACAATCCCCCAGGGAATCCTCCGGCTCCTCCTCTGCTTCTTCTGACTCATGGGACTCAATATTCCCCCTAAACTTTGACCTCTTCGACTCGGACTTGGAGGCCTCGCTCCCAACAACTCCCGAGTCCATATTGCCCCATGACTCATCCTCTGATGTTTCCGACGACTTTCTCCAGCAACAAACTTCCCCTTCCTACTTCAAAGTAGAGAGTCCTCTTGATGACTACTACCCATCCACATCCTCTTCCTACCTAACCAATCATCATGACCAGTCATCTCCTGACTCCCCAATGTCCCCACCACCACAACCCCCACCCCCCGTGGGAAAGAGAAAGCGTGGGAGAAAACCAGGAACCACCAACTCAATCAGAATCAGTACAAACAACAAATCCTCAAAGAGGAAGTACACCCGAAGAGCAGAGCGACACTCGGACCGTCCACCCACAGAACTGAAATGTCCTTACGACAACTGCGACAAAGTTTACTTCAAAACGTCTCACTTGAAAGCCCACGAACGGAGACACACTGGAGAAAAGCCGTTCATCTGTCCGTGGACTCACTGTCCTTGGCGATTCTCACGGTCGGATGAACTAGGTCGGCACTACAGGTCCCACACAGGAGATAAACCGTATGAGTGTCCAACGTGTCAGAAGAAATTCGCCAGAAGTGATCATCTCTCCAAACACCGGAAGGTTCATGAGAGATCCAGAGACTCTCATCCAGACTTTCTCCTTTTCCCTGGACAACCCAATTTCTCCAGCGACTCTTCTTCTTCCCGTCCACTCTCAACAGCAACGGCGACAGTTGTGAGACATCAGAAACGGGGACGACCCAGGAACAACGCTGCTGCTAATAATAACACCACAGCATCTTCAATTCATCTCCGTCCATCTCATCTTCTCCAGCAGACCTCAGCCCCCACTGCTGTCTGTGTTGCTTAAACTAATCATAATTGTACAATCACACACATGTAATTAAGGGTTTTTTACTTCATTTACTGTACATAAAATACATAAGAGTTGTACTACTGTGTATATGGAGTATATTTATAACTAGCAGACCTCTCTCAACATGCGAAATGTCTATAAATAGTCTTCCCTGTGTGTTTCACTCAAAGTTTTTGCACTTGCACACCTTGTGCCTTGTTATGTGTGTGTTTACTCATCTTCTTCGCTCTTGTTATGTATGTTAAGTGTGTGTGTGTACATAAGTAAGGAGAGAGAGAGAGAGATAACCTCCCAAGAAGTAAAAGCAAAAGTTGAGCTTAAATAACTCGTAAATCTGCGTTGATGATGTTCGGATGTTTGGAGTTTTTTTGAGAGAGGTAACAACGATGAACAACCGTGTGTCTTGTCGTCTTCTTTTCCTTGTGTTCCTTAACACAGTGAATGTTGAGTATCTGGAACTCATTTAAGTCTTTTCATCACCTCAGTCGTTACTCACTGAAGTTAAGTACCGACATAATAATAACGTAGTATTGAGCGTATTGGCCACTTACGGAACTTTCAGGGAGGTAGTTCATCGACATTTCCCTTATTATCGTCGTTACTTCTTAAAGCTCTGACCTACTTTCCACCGTTTGTGTACGTGAAAGCCTCTTCTTCGCCTGTCTTCTTCTTCGGTGGGTTTGTAGATCACCACAGACAAGTTTGAGAAACTCAGGTATTAATTACCCCAAGCAGACAGATACCGATACCACCAATGTTCCTGTTTGTTTACAAACTCTTCTTCTTCCTTCCAAACTACTTGGAAACCCAAGGCACCTGAAGGAAGGATGAGGAAGCAGCATACACAAACGACCAGCTCATTTCAAAACTTATCGGGAAATAAATCATCTTAATTGTTTGGTGCTCCCATTTCCGGATTCGGGGAAAAATCCCATCATGTCACAGGCATTCAATTCCACTTACACAACTTTCTCTTTGCCTGTCTTCTTCAGGGGTTTCAATCACCAACAAGAGTTCCTTTTTTCTTTACACCTACTCAGCTAACAGGTTCCAATTAAGTGTTGAAAGGATTAAATGATTCGCGTTTGTAGGATGAAACATCAAGGGCTTCAATTATTGTCCTGAGCTGCTGGAGACTTGAGTGTGTGTGTATGTAAGTGAGGATTGTATGTCTATCAGGGATTTAAACCCACTCACAAACGTGATAGAAACTTCTAAGAAATCCGATTAGTTGCCAATTTACCAAGGATTCGGATAAAGTAAAGGGGGTTTCAGTTATACGTTGCTAATTGATATAAAACAGGATTAAGCATGCAATGAAGTATTACGTTCCTTTCAGCTTATGAAACTGGAAGTTAATTTCAAATACTTCATTTGCTCATTACATAACTTTCACCAATCATTGAGGCAAGAGAGAGATGTCATTCTTTGAGTCATTAGAGTTCTCGTTTACAGATCACGTTCTTAAATCCCCACAAGTACCAGCGTAGGCAGTCTAGGCAGCATGAGTAAGCTTTCAATTAAGCCCACGTGTCTCTTTTATATAAGAACATAAACCTACACAAAATCTCAGCTTAATCTCTAACCAATTTCATGCCTTCTACGTAATCAGTATCGCCACTTGAAGATGAGACAGTGTTTCTCTGTATTTTTTTATTTTCCTTATTTGTGAAGATTCAATAATGAACCTAAAAATGCCACACAGACATATAATCTTCCTTCGATTGTATTGAGAAATGCTGCCGGAGATCCAAGTGATCCTTTGGTGGAGGTGTAGCATTTCATTATGAACACACGCAGATTCTTTTATTTTCCTTGACTCCATTTACAAGTATTACTAGTTTACTAATGGGTAACAAGATTCTATAGAATTCACTGACGGTAAATGTTTCAGCATTAGTTTCTTCTCAAATTCAGACAAGCAGACAGACACACAGCAATTTAGCACCAACATTGAAACACGGGAAAAACACAAAAGCTCTCGAAGAATCTCCAGTTTCACTCAAAATTCCTGTGTGTTCGCGGATCAGATTCATTTGTGTAACGAATATTGACTTTTTGTTGTGGAATTTGATGGTTTTCCGACATCTCACTTCCAATTTCTTGCTCGAATTCCTTCATAGCATTTCCAGCTCCGAATTTACGTAAATATGTGTCTTATATCTCCGAATCGGGTATTATTCTTTCGTCTCAGCAATCTGCACATTTTTACTTATAAAAACTAATAAAAAGTAAAAATTCACACAGCAAACATTTGCATATTTTTAGAGGACATCCTTTGATAAAGGAGATTGTAATCCTCATAAGCAAAGCTTTCTCCTTGATCTCCTTCCTTGTTATGAGGATTTAAATATGCGCGTTTTTATATTTTATTTGTCTCTCCAGGGAGTAAAAATACCTAGAAACCCACATCAAAAAAGGAATACTAAAATGAATCCATCATATCCACAATCCACGTTTTAACTACCATAGATGACGTCAATCCATTTCCTATTTTTGTTAAGCTCACCGTGATCCACGCCTTAATGCCAGTCACGTTGGAGAAAGTACGAGAGAAAGTTCCTTTTTATATATTCTAATGGCCTACTTAATGCCAATGATCCCATTCCCAAAAAAACATATCTTCACACACAAACTTTCTCTTCTGCAATTATGAACCGGAAAGCTGTGCAATAAAAACAACAACACTGCTGAGGAAGAGAGTGAAGGTGACTTTGAAACGTTAATTACACTTTATATGCATAAAGCGTGCATAAGGAGGATAATTAGAAATCTAGGAAAAGTTCTAATGGATCTCATCTTAACATTACTCAACTTCTTGGAAGGTGTGGGAATTTGTTTGTAGAATCCAGATAAAGTTGGTTGCCCTGCATGAAAAGTTAAAAACGTGTTTTGCAATGTGAAACAAATTGCAAAGAAACTGAAGCATTTTGTAATAATAATAAACAATTGCAAATAACATCCAGGGGAATTGAGATCAGGGACCAGGGATCTGGGATTCCTTAAGAAATCTGTTAATGAACATAATGCGAACAATAGAAAACTTCCATTCGCGTGCTTGCTTTCAATTCACTGGCCCTTATTTACAACACTCCAACTTCTCGAACATGCAACACAAGGTTAAGGTTGTTGTTACCACTCTCTCAAGAAATGTAACGGATCTAATGTTAAACGTTTCTCTGAGAAGTACTGGAGCTAACACAATTTGTAGGGCTTTAGGAGAGAGACCCGATGGAGAAAGCATGCAAGCAGGATGGTAAGCCAGAATGAAACAAATCCCAAGAAATCTTGAGCCCAGTTTGCCCCACATTATTCTTTTCACTCGAACTTTACATTCATTGCTGAAAGTGAACTACTGCGAATTGGATTTTTTTCTGCGCAACTAACAGTCCCGTGTACGATGAACGTGCTTAGCTTAACGTGTACAACAACCTGACGATAAAAGTAATTTACGTAAAATAATGGAAACCTGAATAGTTTGGTGGCTGTACTAAAAAATGCCCCAGAGCTTTCTCGACGGGGATCAGGTTCATCAGCTTTCTCCAGTTACGTGGGATTCGAGACTGACAATGAGTTGTTTTTCGGCCGGCATGTTGATTCCGCATCCAATCATTTTCATATCTTGATAAGGTAAATTGTGACTGTTGTGCGAAAAAGGCTAAACACAAAATGTATTGAGATTATTGGCAAGTGAGTGAGAAAGATGCAAGCAGACTTACCCAACACTTCTTGAGCCGAGAGATCCAAACATCCGTCTCATTCCTAACATCCTAACCTAACTACCTGATGAACGAAGAATAATGTCCCTCGAATAAAGACTTTTCTACTTTTACGAGTTCACTAGCTGCACATTTCCACATGTGGCTGTTACGGTTTACAATTTACAATCAGTCAAACTCCTCTGTATCTGTTTTACGTCCGCCTAATTGGCAGTTTGAGTAATTTTAGACTTGCGCTACTTACCGAGATAAACATTTACATCTCTCTCCTCTTTCTGTTAATAAACTCCTTCTCACATGTTATCATGACTTACTGCCCCATCGTGCCTTCCATTCCAACTTTGAAGCTCCAAAACTTCTACAATCATATCAACTTCATGCAATCTTCTCTCCTTGAGTCACACAATCCATCAACATTCATCACATACTTCAATTATGCTACAAATGCGTGGGAACAAATTACAAATTAGGGACAGCTTTCTGTTTCTATCCGACAATCCTGCAACCTGATCTCAACTTTCCCAACTGAACTTTCTCTTCGGGCTACATAGCTTTCTCTGTAATCTAAATATTACTTCTTTCCAAGCATGCATAATATTATGAAGCCTCTACTAATTAATAATTCCCCGTATTACGAAACTGGCGACAGAAATAACAACAACACATCGAGCGTGGGCGTAAACAGGCCGCAGCACATAGGTTCATAGGTTAGTTTGCATAGAATTAAGTAAATTAACTTCTCCCTATTAAATATCGTCGTGTGTTCAGGTCTCAGGTCTCCCATGAATAATTTGCGAATGTTATTTGGTCTCACAGCCTGTTGCTTCCCCTCCTTCCTGTGTAGAAAGGAAGCTCAGTAATGATATGAAAGACAGAGAAAGTCAAGGGAAAGTAATGCAAAGAGACACTACTGCGGAGGAGACCGGATTTCTGGCAGAGACAACAGACAAAAGTATTGCGCAAATATAGAGCAGGAGACGTGCATAGCAGTCTTCTATGAAAGAAGCGAAGGGTAATTGGATTTCCTCTGAGATAGTAACTCAATATGGTATGATGGAATCCTCCTGGAGAACCTAATCGAACTTTGCTTCCCACCACGGCCACCACCACATACTTTATTTATAAACTATTAATAGATTTGTAGCTGGAGATTCTTTTGCTGCTATTTCAGTCCTCGTGTCTACCAAACTACGACTACGCGGTGATACGTAGTTGTTAGTGAAGTGCACAATTCACAGGTGGGTGAGTCGTGGGTGGGTGTCCATTAATGCAAATACAAAAATGATAAAAGTAACAAAGCGGCTAACGACTACAGACGGCCTTTGCAATGTCATGTCAAACTCCACGTGCGAGATTTCTGTACATTTGTAGCTTTATCAAAAGTTAATTGAAGTGTCAACCGTCAAATCAAACGTGATGACGCGATGGGAGTTACTTTCACGGTTAGCTCTGTGACTGTGAGTGTTAATGGATTCATACATGAGATGTAAATCCTTACTGATATGCTTTCAACTCTCGTAGCTTAATGCAATAATATACTTGTCCTTCATTCTAAGTCGCATGTCGCATTAGTTTCTGTAGTAAGTAACATCCTGGAAATGTAATAGGCTGTATAGTCACAGGTAGAACAATGGAGTATTAATAGAGCCCGTTATATTCTATGGATATATTAGAACACGTCATCAAGTCACTAGAAACTCCTGAAGAACAAATATACACAACTCACTCCTTCCTTCCAGGTATTTTACACTCGCAGCAATCAAAATTTATTTAATATTCCATTGCCAGGCTTTCATGCTTCAGTTACTATCACCTACTTACCCGTTACTACTACTCACCTCAAGCATATTAAAACTTATTGATGATGTAGCTCCTTCACTCGTTTAATTTCTACTCACCAGCTTTACCCGTTTTATCATTCTCATTGGCTTAAATAGATCAATTTCATACACGCAGAACAATGAACCTTCGGATCAACCGGGGATATTATCACTGTCACCTG
>JAQGAC010001982.1:0-11727 GCA_034696585.1 Isotomurus maculatus
TCAGCAGTTATATTTTTTAGACGTGCATTTGATTTAAAATAATCACATGAACTGATTACGTCATCCGCACAAAGTTCTGGGCTGTCTGCAATCTTTACTTCTATAGTTAATATTAGAAATTTCAATTTCTGAAGTAATGTCTTGGCTTTGTTGACTTCAGCAGTTGCGTTTTATGAATCATAGCCCCCAACTTGAACCCCTCAAATGACTCAAGTGGTCCAAAAATGCTCTCGTAAACTTCTTGTTCTTCTTCAGGTGTGTCTAATTTTGTCTGCAGGATAAATCCATGAATTGTACCATTTCCAAATGGTTGGACTAAACGGATCATTTCCAGATATTTTTTCAACATCTCCATCGTCTGATTCTTACTAATACCATCATCACCCGGCTGATTAGTAAAATACAAATGCACTCCTGACTTCCATTCCAATCTGTATTGTCCAACGGCTATTGCCTCTTCCACAAAGTCACCTGTTATTATAACATTGTTAATTAGCTTACACTCCAAAAACGAACTTACGTCTTTAATATAATGTTTATTCTTACTTGCACCGATTCCGTTCAAAACAAATGCGCTATCAAATCTCGAAGAAAATAGCTTTGCCATACTGTATACTTCCTCTTCATCCACTGCCCAAGGATCGACGCCTTTGTTGTAGTAATTAAACAAGGCGTGAAGTACACGAGGATGTGTTTTTAAGCAATTAGATTCACTTTGACCCACCGGTGACTATTCAAAAAGGAATCATGGAAATTCAATCATTTATATATTAACTATAAAAATATTTATTACGTTTTTGACTTGCACCTGTATCGCCAACATAAATATAATCCACAGCAGTACTTTCTCCACATATTTAAAGTCCATTCTGACTCGAGAATTAAACTTCCTAATTTCTTCTAGTATTTTTCACTTTTAATGTAAGAAAAGTATATCCTACGTATTTTTCTAACGCCCTCTTAATTCACGGTTCATAAGTTTTGCCTAACTAAACAGGAAGGATAATTAATTATTCTCTCCTATTTTCATCTGACTAGTGTCTTGGTTTATTAAGCTAACTATCCTTTCAGCAAATTGCAAGTGAACAGATGGAAAAAATAAACTAGAATGTTGTAAACCAATGCTGATATCAAGTTACCGCAGTTAACTATGATACACGTATGTATGACAAGGATGAGTCTTATTAATTCAAAGGCTCTGACTCATTGGGAGAGATGGTTTACCGGAAAAACAGTCGGCCTTGGATGATCTCATACTCAGCACCAAGTTCTGCAGACAACTTTCACACAGAAGTACGGATCTTTGCTTTAACAACTGACTCCACAATACACACTTCAACACACTTCGTCGTTTGGTAGGTTTCTTTCTAACCTCGGCAATCGTCCATTCCATAAACTTGTTCTTGCATCTATTAATGCGTATCAAGCAGATGCTGGAAATAATTCACGAAATTCTTCATCGGAAACGCTATGACATCGGAAGGACTCATCGCTATTTAATTAGTGTTATTACAAGCCCCGTGATTACTTCGGTTCGCTTAGTTTTCTACCAGCGATAAAAGTATAACGGGAATTCGGGAAGGAAGTACCCGTCCACATTCGAAACAAGGGAATAAGAGTAAATCGATTTATATTTGAAGAACTGAGGTTTCTGTGTAGTTTTCCGTGATTTCCAAACTCTCCAAATTTCTGATTGGCTGATGTCTTCGGCCGAGATGTTTCTTGGTCTTCACCGTAAGCAGTTACGAAACTCAAAAGAGACAGGATAATAATCCCCACTAAACACAAACGAAACCTCATGACTTAATTTAATCCAAAGAGTTTAGATTTAGATTAAAATACTAAGAGAAGGCACAAGTCCACAGGCTAATTTGACTCACACTGAACACAAATTCCTGTCATGTGCTGCTTAAATGGGAACAGCCACAAGTATGTTTGTTTGGCACCTTAACTATCCCACAACCATACGAAGTCCCTGTGATCTTCCTCTTGGGTTAGAGGTCAACTTTATTAAGACATGCTTCGCAGTGATGAATCTCTTTTAATTGATTAAGAGTTGTTCATGAGAACTCATTCATTTAATTAACGTCAATGTTGACTCCAGATTCGTGTGAAAGCTGTGGCTTTGAATCTCCAACAAAATCTTTCAGTTATCAAAAAATCATCACTCCATGTAATTTTGGAATTCGCTTTGATTTTTACGAGAAGGTTATTTTACTTTCTAATTACATTTGAACTCACTCACGGGTCTGGATATTTTAGTAGGGCTTTACGTACTTATATGACGGTTGCAGAGCAAAATGAACTTGAGTGGTGCAAAATGTAAATAATAAAACATCCATATCCCAAGCAAGTTCCTCGATGCCTTTATCTTCCTGAGTGAGCGTAGCTTGTATCATTAGTAACTTGGCTAATGTTAGTAAATTCAATCGAAACAAACTACTGTGTGGCAAGTAGATTGAGTTCAGGTGATAACTTGCAAGCTTAAATGTTCAGGAGTAAATTACACTATAATGTGACGCTTAGCATTTATTCAGCTACAATTAAGATGGGTTGAAATAAAAACAAATGAAATGTAGGTTAGTGCTGGATACATATTTGTTCGAGCATAACAGGAATATTTTTTGTCAAGAGATACATGTGGGGATTAGACGGAGGAACCTTGCTGTGTTACATTGCGGATGTATTTCCATGTGACAATATTTCTTCATCATCGTCAGTAGTTATAGCAGAGCATCTTTTATTATTACAAGTAATATGTAACCGGTAACAAAGTAGTAAGGAGATTAATAACGAAACAATTATTACGCTAAGTAAAACAAATACTGATAAGAAATTTAATTTCAATTCGAAACGCTAATTTTACTTCCACACTCACAATCAGATTCATAGACAAACTACAACACAAATTAAGATGTGAACGTCACCCTCACAATGTTGTCAGCTGACAATTTATCAAGACTTATTCAAATGAAGGTTAAGTAATGCTTCCTGTAAAACACGAGGCGTAATAAAGAAACAAATCACAGCGAAAAATCTTAACGCGTTTCTACGCACGACTGGCAGTTCTTGAGCACGTGAACGTCTTCTTGAGCTGTTCCCTGAAGTTTTTACCAAAGCCACAATAGACCAGGAAGTTGACTGACGAGTTTACTACCATGACAAAAATCATCAGCATGTTTGATAATCCCGATAAAGTGCTGTTATAGAACGTGTCTCCTCCAGAAATCAACCAAAGTACCTTCGGTCGCATAAATTTTTATTAAATTTCTTTCAAGGCTAATTTGCTAATCAAATTTTGTTTTACTTACATGAAGGAAATTAGAGATAGCTGACAATCCAATTATAGTCATGGTAATTTTCGTCATCGAAATATCTTTCGCGTCGTTTCCACCCGCAGCAACGTTTGTCATTGTTTTTCTTCGTTTGTTACTTTCTCTCAATTCTCTCCAAATTGTAACGTTCCCCAAGATCAATAGAATCATTGGAATTAAGTGACAAATCACCATTTCCGGAAACTTACGGTAAAACAAGGCAAAAATCTCTACCTCCACATATTTAGTTTTTTGCACTATCGCACTTCGTTCCCAATAGACCGTTTCCTCTGCCACGGTTGCTTCATATTCAAACCAAAACGGAATGTTGTACAGAATTATGAAAACAGTCATTCCGATTGCTCCCAAATATGTTTTGCGCATTGTAATCAGTCCTTTAGCTCTCAAAGGCTTGCAAACTGAAATTTAGGCACACACCTATGCTCCGTTTAATCTATTACTTCAATCATTATCTCTTGTCCTTATTCCAATTACCAAAAACATATCTCTCCAACGTCACCAGCAGAGTAAATCCAGTGGAACCATGCGCACCTTAAACACATAACTCTTTTAAGTGATTAGTGATTTTAATTTAAATTTATATGATAAAAACCACTTGGTTGAATGTTACTCACCCATTTGGCCTGCAGCATAAGAATATGGGATTAATAATACATACCAATAGTCAATCATTTCCTCATTCCCCGTGATCAAATAGAGAACCCATGAGTAAGACCCTACAGATCCACAAGTTCCCACAATATTGACAATATCCCAGAAACAAAGGCACAAAAGGATCATATTGATGCTACAACGCCGCATGGGCTTCGAAGACAGAACCATTGCGCTTAAAAGATTTCCGGAAATTCCCAAACCTCCCACGCCAAACATACACAACGCCAAAGTAATGTAGACATATGAAAATCTATCCTTAAGACCCGGAAACCCTTGGTCTAACTCATGATCGTAGTCATGATACTCATCTTCAGGAGTAGGCAAATTACCCATAAATAAAACATTCTGTGACATTATGAACTTCTAAATATCCTAACTCGTGAATGCCAATCTCCTTTCTGAAGGGTGTATCTTTTAATGGCGTCTTCATTCTCAGATGCTGTAAACGAAGGGTTGTGATAAGTAATAAATAAGTTTCCTTTTGTTTTTTGCGGTCAGTAAATATTTCATAATTAGTTCAAATCTTATCACTACGTATATTTCATTTCTCTAATGTCGCCAATAGCGTGAATCCATTTAACCCAGTTTCTTTCCTGCTTTGGAAAACACCAATTAACTTAATTAGTATAATGCAAGATTACTTTTTCTACCCAAGGAGTCTCATTAATTAAATTAATCTGTTTAAGGGAATACATCAGAAAAGTGAAACATAAACTGTGGGTTTACTTGTAGTGCAGTAAATTCGTCAATTTTCGTTCGCTTTTTTCCAAATATTTCTTACGTAGTATTATAATCTTCGATCATTTTTATACCAGGTAATTGGGCCAAGGCGACGGGAGTACATAATTCGTCCGTCCGGACGTCCGTCTGTAGATGATAAAACTCAGTTATCTCAAGAATTGCTGCTCCTTAGACTTCAAAATTTTGCTTGCTGATCCGAAAAGCGATTTTATTGTGCCCGCCAAAACTTAACAGTTGGTGTCTGTTACTTTACTCTCTTCGACTGCTTAAGTCCTCCAAATGGGTTTCCATAAAATCTGTAAAACCTTATTTCTCTTTTTTAAGAACATGAGTTGATCGTTTTCCATGCAAGACAGCATAATCCGTTAACATGACAAACATTTGGAATTGCAACTGCAATATTAGCCGTAGCAACGGAGATTAAGCGTGTTTATAAGCAGCATTGTAAATTTTTCCGGGAGCTTTTACCCTTTATCGATGTCAGATGAAGTTAATATTTCGCAATTATCTTCGGATTAGAGGTTTGTTATGTGTACCAAAATTTGAGACGTACACGTTAACTGAAACGTACGGGGTCATTTAGCATTAACAGAAAAGTGGCAAGTTTTACTCAATACATAATATCACAAATACTAATTGTCATACTGATTATAAACTGCGCAGCCGATCTACAAATTCAAGATAATATAAAATTGCAATTTGCAGGTCTGTTTCCATAAGACAGGAGAACAATTTGAAAGCCCCTCGATTAGCTTGAAATAGTTATTGAAATATTTACAAGCTGTTACGGCACATTCAGTAACCTTTAGATAAATTAAATAATCTGGGATGCTAGAATCTGTTAGGCATTGGTTTTCAAATTACGGAATCCGTTTTTTGTGATGAAAAGAAAGCGTAGGTTGCATTCCAACGATTACCCCGAGTCGTGAATAATTACTGTCTGAAATTATGTTGACATGGTACCTTCACACCCAAATTGTAGAAAAAGAAGTTCCAAACAAAAATAACATGTAGGTTTCTTCACCTTAAACGTCACATTGTGAGATCAAATTGAAAAGCTTCGGAGCTTACTTTGAATTGAAAGAACTCGAAGAATTAACAACGACCCAGATAAATGGACAATCCAACCAAAGTACAAAACCTTTCCGTAGAAAGTTTCACTTCTTAATAAAATTAGGCCTGCAAATGGACGTCTCTATTGAGAGCAACGAATTCCAGAGTCCTGTTACATGCTCAAGAACATATTTCTTATGATGATTTTTATTAATCTTTTATCTGACCTATAATACCACATGACACTTCTGTCTTAACCTTATTCGTTTCTTGTGGAAAACCTATCGTAACACTGCATTTGCCAGTATTCATTTATGTCAGTAGAGTAGCTACCTTTCCCTTTGTTTAGTTCATTACGTATCAATCGTAGCAAAAAGACATACACGTAATGCTCCTGTTTTCTTTATGGATATTTACAACCTTCTTTGCGTATTTTTCGCTTCAGGTGATAAGTAAGATTAGAGAAATCAAGCAATTAATTCTGATACAAGTTGTTAAATCAGGTTTCAGATCCAAACTGTCTGCGTTCCCATCCAGATGTTCTCGATGGAGATTTCGTTCTCTTTAACAGATATCACGACGTTTGGAATGTCACTGAAGAAGATGTTGCAAAACAAGTTGGTCTTATTACAACAAGATACAATCATATACACGATTTTTTTCGGCTCAACTCAAGTAATACACGAAAGTTGGCGTATTAAGCAGACACGGTTTTTAGTTAAACTCATTTTAACGTTTAGGTAATTTGAAATTGATTGGAAACGGGGTGTCTCGATACACAATTTCTTCAAAGAAGAACGTCAATGTGTTTCTCAGTCTGGGTAATGAAGCGGATACGTTGGATGAAGTAATCCTTCTGTACAAAGAAAGTTACGAATTCGTCAAGAAAATTAACTCCGGGAACGAGGGGCCTGTGGTTGGACTGTATTTGGCTGATCAACTGCCTACTTTGACAGAAGAGTTGGAAGCAGTTGATACTGTGTTTGGGTCCAAAGAAAACTTCACTTTCCCATTAGGACATCATTTTTCAAATTGTTTGTATGTGTTTAACGACCATTCTGTTAAGTACTTACAACGGCTCAATTTCATTAGTTGTAGACTGCACCCTGCGAAAAGACGTTTCCCAGAAAAGTCTGCTGATGATGTTATTACGAGGTGTGACAAACTTCGGGACGTTGCAGCTTCAATCAACATCACTGCAGAGATCAAGTGCGCAGTAGCCTACCCTTCTCATGGCCGCGGCCGGAAAGGGATTATCGGCTCGTTGGCAAGGTTTCAGAAATTTTGGTGCAGAATTGTAAATGAAATGGCTCGGAACAAATCTCACGTTGAAATAATCATGCTTTCTGCATTCGACCCTACACCATACGATGATTACGAAAACGATGAAGACTATCTGCGTTTAGGAGTACATCATCGCGGTTGGTGGAGGAGAAGACATACGACTTCATATGACGCGAGTGCATTTGTTGAAAAAGTTGACGAATTGGAAGGAGGCCGAGAAGACGGAAACTGCAGTGCCGAGTGCAGCCATTGCAGTTGGTCTGACGACTGTTGCGATGGAAGAACTTGTGAGTTCGACTTTTCCTACCAGCCATTTGAACAGAAAACTCCTCATCGAGTGTGCCAGTCTGCACTTACAACATGTGCACCACGACCACCCAGGATAACTAACGGAGGATCAGTCGTAGCTCCTCTCAGTATGGCCGTGCTTTTCATCGTCTGTAGCCCAGCTTTGCGTGTGTACTCCACAACATTTCTGTAACTCTACAGGTATCTACGCTTCACTCACTGGGACATTACACGTACGCTTTGTTCAATTGTCAGGTTTTATAAAATTATTGATGCAGTAATTGTTAAATTAAGAATAAATAATAAAAATGAAAATTCTTCAGAATTGTTGTCCTGAGATGAATTAATAAAGCCAGGATTGGGAACACTTACCGGGTTTTGTTTTATTTTTAATGCAGGACAGAAAATACATTCCTATGCTGAGGATTGAAGCTTAGACAATTACGAATAATTTTTAAATGAGGAACCCAGGTCTAAACCTGCACTTAAGTAAGTAGATGTCTAACCTATTTGATGTTCGAATTTATTTTATTTTCTGTATTCATTTGAGCTAAGCTTTCTTTCCTTGCTGGTGGTTTTTGCTTTAATTAAAAATCTATAAGAAGAATACATTTCAAATTTAATCTACATTCATAAACATGTAAACTTGTCGTGTGCTAACAATTTTATCTTAGCCATCGTCATTTATTTATTGCAAACTACCTGGTATTATTAAAGTTAATAGTAATCTAGTAACAAAAGATCAAGAAACTTAACAAAATAGCGTAACTTCACTAAGCAAAATACGTATCAATAAGAAGCCACTACCCAACCTCAATTCACAGCACTTTATCTTGCCTCAACACCCTAATGAATAAAATGACTTGCAAATTATGTCGTGAAAATCAACTACACAATGCTCAGAAGGTCTTCAAACTCGTTAAAATAGAAGTTGAACGAAGAATATTCTTAAAAAAGGAACGTAATAAGAAACAACACAGGCTTGAAAAAGCAAACGAAGCTAAGCCTATTTCTAAGCTCGGCTGAAATGTTTTGAGCAATTAAACGTTTTTTTAAACGGTGCCCTGAAGTTTTTACTGAAGCTACAATAAATCAGGAAGTTGAGTGTTGAGTTGGCTACGAGTACAAACATGAGAAGTAGGCTTGCAATTCCAGATAAACTGCTGCTGTATAATGAGTCTCCTCCGAAAATCAACCAGAGTACCTTCATTCGAGCAAACGGATTAAAAGATTCATTTATAGGCTAACTTCTTACTTTTTAGCTTACATGAAAGAAATTAGAGACAGCTGACAATCCAATAATAGACATTGTAATTTTTTTCATCGGAATATCTTTCGCCACATATCCACCTGCATCACGGTTGGTCGTCGAGTTTCTTTCCGTCTTACATTTTCTCAAAGCAGTCCAAATTTTAACGTTCCCCAGTATCAGTAGGATCATGGGAAGAATGTTGTCTCTCCAAATTCAGTTTTACTCACTTTCGCATTCCGTCCCCCAAAGTCCATTAACCCATCCACAGTTACTTTGTACTCAAACCAAGACGAATGGTTGTACAGAGTTGTCAGTAGTCTCGTGACTCGGAAATAGGGCCCTTTTGACCCCTAACCCCCCTCCTTTAGCATTAGTTTTATGGGGAAATTTAACGTGGATAAGATAGGGACCCCCTCCAAAAGACCACGAGGTTTATGGACAGCCCCTTAGTTATGAAGACCAGTAATCAAAAATTTCCTCATTTCCCGTGATCAAATACAGAACGCATGAATAAGAATCTACAGTTCCGCAGGTTCCCACAATGCTGGCAATATCACAGAAAGAAAGGCACGAAAGAATCACATTGATACTACAACGCCACATTTGTTTCGAAGACAGAACAACAGCACTCAAAATATTTCCAACAATTCCGAAACTACCAACGGCAAAAATACACAATGCGAAAATTATTTAGGCATTTGAAAATCTAGCCTGTAAGCCTGCAAGCCCTTTTTTTCAAATCATCGGCAGGATTAAGCTCGTTACCCATGATGAGAGTTTTCCGTGACATTGGGAACTTCTAAAACTGCTAAAGCACGAGTGCAAAACTTCTTACAAAAGAGTCCAACTTTTAGTGCTGTATTTATACTCGGCTATTAAAACTATAGATTGCGATATACAACAAGTTAATTAATTATTGTGGTCAGATCATGTTTCATAATATGTTTTAATTGATCTACGTACATAATCGTCTTCATTTGCGTGTTATTTTGTATAAAATGCTTCGTATAGAACCACTTGTAATACAGCTTGTAATCTATTGCTAACAAAATCAAAATTTTCCTACCAACTCTATACTACTTGGAAAGTGAATGATTCTGACCCTGTTTTCGTTTAATCGTTTTCAATCGAAAAAAGAGCCGAAAATAATACTATATATAATCATTGAAGTCATAATAATACTATATATAATGTATAATGCTCCAATTCGAATTATTTTGGCATCCTTGAAACACTGAATACTGCATATCACCGGAACTTCTGCTTCTGTGAGCATTATTCTCTCTGTGGCCTTCAAATCAGGGAATCAGTGTAGTAAAATAGTTGTGAAATTAGTTTTCTATGACTTAGTTAGCTCGATAACACTTAAACTTCATTCAAACAAACAGCTAATAGGAACTATTAGGAACATCTACAAGCATCTCTGAATTTTACTTGAGCTAGAAATAAGAGTCAGGTCTGGGTCACTTGCAGCGGTCATGATTTTGGATCAACCAAATTAACATCAAACTAAGTCGAGATATTGTTATTATTCTATTACTTAAATAAAACTCAATTGGAACCCAATTCTTCATCTTCCAATGAACAAACATTAAAATTAACAGCACGATTTCACCGATGTCATAGTCGATGACCCATTTTCGTGAAACACCGTGTAAAATTTTTATAGCTTTCTTTATCTACAGCCTACAGTACAAAATCAAAGTTGTAAACATCCTGGTAAAACACGGTTAGGACAAATTTGCAGTAGTAGCGTTGTAACGATAACTTGTGGGAGGTTATTTATGCTTAGTCTCAATAGAGAGACGCAAGATGACTTTGGGGATCTCAGGTTTTCCACGGAAGTTGGAGTTCCTCGTGGACAATATGAAAATGAGGGTAGTGAACTAGACCTTAACTTACTAGGAGAGTATCTGAACCGACACGAGAGTTGAGAGGGTAACCCACACTAATCGACATATTTAAATGTAAAAAACACAAAGATAAAAACAATTCCGTGTACAAATATTTTTGGGCCCTGTAGGGTTCCTTCAAAATAGCGCGCGGCCAAAGGAGGTGGAGAAATTGCGACCCCGCCGCATGTTAATTTTCTCCTCTCCCCACACTGGCTCCCGTAAGCGAGAGAGAAAATGAGCGTTGCGTGGGTCGGTATCTCAACACGGGGTGGTTTGGGACTTTCTCTGTCTCGCGAGTTGCGTGTGTGGGAGGAGGATAGCGAAGGGCCCCCACACGCAAACCTAATGGGACCGCGCGCTACTTTGAATTGACCCTGACGTTTTTGAAATATTCGATTGTTATACAAAATGACAGTTTCATACATTTGTCGTACAAAATCAAAATAGATTCATAAACATTCTCTGCGGATACATACAGCCTCAAGACAAAACAACACTAGAAGAAATATTTCAAATAATTAACAGTCATGAGAAGGAGTGGATTGTTATAGGAGATTTCAATGCTAGAATCGGTAGATTTGATGACGAAAATGGTCGTATGTCACAAGATAAAACTACTAACTTACAAGGAAAAAACCTAATTAGGAACCTAGAGAAACAGAACTTCATAATACTCAACGGCAACTCAAAGTCAGATAAGCTCGGAAATTTCACATTTGTTAATCATAATGTGATCATTTATCATCTGCAGTGTCATTGATCTCTGTCTTGTATCGAACACAATAACTGAATTATCTGACTCTGAAGTCCTGGGTACACCAGGGTCGAACCGATTCCCAATTTCGCTCACATTAAATGCTATCTCATCTTATTGCCTAGTCGTAAAACACCAGATAGTCAATTGGGATGCAAATAAATCCGAAGCGGTTGTAGACAGCCTAGACAATCTACTCCATTACTATGAATATGGCAATATTCCAGTTCCAAAGCTCATGACATGTATATACGAATCAGTGGGGAGACAACAACAGTTGATACGGGAGCCCACACGTATTACAGAAACCTCGAAGTCTTTAATTGATCTTATAATAGTTAATAAGAACAATTTTAAGAACAGTGGAGTCATCAGGTCAGGAATTTCCGATCACGACGTTGTATATTGTGTACGGAAAGTTTCTCAAAATCACAAAACTGTTCATCGAACAAGAATCGTTCGTGATTTTAA
>JAQGAC010001983.1:0-11726 GCA_034696585.1 Isotomurus maculatus
TCACAAGAATGGAAATTAGGTTCTGTTTCTGATATTCTGAACAAACTGTGTGGAGAGCAGTTGACGGTGGAGGTGATTGTTGAACACTTTGACTATTCGTCAATCCTAACGGAAGTCAACGAAGCCGAAGAGGAGACGGTTGCTGCTGCCCTTAACAATAAACCAATTTGCGATGTGCTTGGGAGTTATGGGGACCTCCTGGCAGAAGGAAATCAAGAGTTGTCCGACTTTCAACTGAGAGTGAGCGGAAAAGTGTTCCATCTCCACAAGGCAATTCTATCAGGTATGGAAGCTACATTTTTACATCTTGGCTGTTAGTATTTTGTACGGGCTTCAGAGTTGAAATGTTCATTTGTATTTTATGTAGTGAGATGTCCACTCGCCAAAAGGATGTTCAGGAATGGCACTCCTGACAGTGAAATCGAAGAGAAGATGTCTGCAGGCTTGTCAAGAAGGACGGTGGAGATCCTCCTGCACTTCGTTTACACCGGAGAATTGGGGCTGAAAGCTGAAGACACCGTCGAGACCTTGGAGGAGTTACTTCCTTCAATTCACAAGGTGGGTTTACCGTTGCTGTGCTGTTTCTTATTTTACGACAAACTAATTGGTTTTGTGTGGCTCATTTTGGATTTTGTGTGGTTTGCAGTGGGAGATTCCACGTGTTCTGAAGCTGGTGGATGCAAAAATCGTCGACTTTGTCACTGTTGAGACCGCTGAACGTCTCTTCGAGCTTTCAAGTCAGTTTAACCTGGAAGCTGGAGTAGCTGACATTTCGGGATTCATTGCTAGGTGGGTTTCGTTTCTTTTCGAAGTCACAAGTTAACACATGCGAATGCTTACAATCGGAATTCGTTTATTATTGTTTCCCTGCAAATGGGCATGAATGTTTAATAAAATTTCTGTTTTTTGGTATTTCAGGAATCGTCGGGTCATTTTTGCACTATGGAAAGCAAACCGTTGTGGAACTGGAATTAAAAGCAAGATTTGAGCCAATGCTCCTGTGAAATATATTCACACTATAAGTAGAACGTTTTGCTTGTAAATGTGTTAGACTTTTACCATTATCTGGAGAGAATTTGAATTCTTAGATATTTAATTTATTTAGTTGTGAGCCCCGTGGCTCTTAATTTTGACTTCAGTTTTGAAAATTATGTACGTGTTGCCTATTACTCACTAATATAATGATACAATAAAATTAATATTTTATAAAACCAATGCAGAAATGTAGTAATTACTTTCATATTTATTTCATGCTGGGATAAATAATTACTAAACTTACAACATACACGCGGAAAATATGAGCTTATTTTTAAACGATGGTTATTTATTGTAGACACCACAGAGTGAAATTGTGCATTAAACATAATTAACGCAGGGATGTGTCTCTTTTGGGTTTCCATTCGGCAAACAAATGGTACATGTTGCCACATCTTCATCGTACTGTTTCATGCTAATTCTATCCATAAGATGTGTAGTTTAGTACAGTCGTGACATTTGCATGGCTAAAAACAGGAAAGGGAGGAAGCTGACTATAACAATACAGTGGTGATGAGTCATAGTACTAATACTAATAACTTTTTCAGACTGATCCGTGAAGGGAGTCCTTAGGTGGATAGTAGTTGCTGATGCTGCATTGCGATTAATCGGAATAGCACGAAATATTGACATCAAGCTTATCATTGAGTTATCATGTGGCAATTTCTAAGACATTCTTGCGTTTGACATTTTTCTATTCTCGGCTAAGCTAAATTCAAATTACTGCTTGTGACTTACTTACCTCAAATAGGAATTACAATAGGATAATGTGGGTGCTATCTAAGCGAAGAATACGAGAAGCTAAACTAGTATATTTAAACAATAAGTATTACAATCATGTAGCACAGTATTCTTGCACGAAAGAATAAATCATGGAATAACAAACCAAATGATTTATAGGGGTTAAACTGAGGTATTTAAATTGGCAATTTCTAAGACATCCTTACGTTTGAAATTTTTCTATTCTCGGCGAAAATAAATTCAAATTACTGCTTATGAGTTACTTGCTTCAAAAAGTAATTACATTAGGATAAATTGGGTGCTATCTAAGCAAAGATCCCATGAAGCTACACTACAATATTTAAACCATCAGTATTGCAATCATGTAGCACAGTACTCTTGCATGAAAGAATAAATCATGTAATCCTAACTCAAATGATAAATGTAGGTTACACTATGGTATTTTTTTTCTATTCTCGGCTAAAATAAATTCAAATCACTGCTTACGAGTTACTTGCTTCAAAAAGGAATTACATTAGGATAAATTGAGTGCTATCTAAGCAAAGATCCCAAGAAGCTACACTAGAATATTTAAACAATAACTATTACAATCATGTAGCACAGTATTCTGGCATGAAAGAATACATCAGGTAATCCTAAACCAAATGATAAATGTAGGTTACACTATGGTATTTAAATTGGCAATTTCTAAGACATCCTTGCGTTTGACCTTTTTCTATTCTCGGCTATGATAAATTCAAATCACTGGCTGTGACTTACTTGCTTCAAGTAGGAATTACATTAGGATAATTTGGGTGCTATCTGAGCAAAGAACCCAAGAAGCTACACTAGAATAATTAAACCATCACTATTGAAATCTTGCCACCAAGAACTTTTTATGAAAGAACAAATCATGGAATAATAAACCAAATGATTCATGTAGGTTAAACTAAAGTATTAAGATTCGCAATTTCTAGGACATTCTTACGTTTGACATTTTTCTATTCTCGACTAAAATAAATTCAAAATACTGCTTGTGACTTACTTGCTTCAAATAGGAATTACATTAGGACAACTTGGGTGCTATCTGAGCGAAGAATACGACAAGCTAAATTAGTATATTTAAACTATAACTATTGCCATCATGTAGTACAGTATTGGGAGGGAGGGAGGGGTCCGACGTCCTTTTGCTCACAAGTGAACCCTGGGGATCGAAAGCGGGTGCAAGCTGCATTGTCGATGCAAGAAGTTGTGGTTATCGTTTGTGCAACTGACTTAGCTGTACTAAGGGAAGCTCAACTAGCGAAATAATTAATCTCCGGTGAAATAATGAGGCTATTAATAAATACAGTTCAGTTTTACAAATCAATAACATACTGCTTATTAATATTATGATACAATAAAACTTATTTAAAGTGAATAAGTATGGCGGAAATGAAGGATTTATTTTCGTACTTATTGCGTGCTGGGATGAATCATTACTAAACTTGCAATATGAGGGCATCCGATATGAGCTTACTTTGAAATCATGGTTGACTATTGTAGACACCACACCGGAACATTGTACATTAAAGATAATTCACGCCGGGATGTGTCCCTTTTGGGTTTCAATTCTGCAACCAAAAAGTTCATGCTATGTTTGTCACTTAGGATCACATCTTACTCGTTCTGTTCATGCAATATCTGTCAATAAGACGTGCAGTTTAAAACAATTGGGACAGATTTATGGCTAAAAACAGGAAAGATAAAAAGCTTAAAATAGCAATACAATGGTGGATTGTCATGAGTACAAATAATTTAGGACAGTATACACGGTGTCCATTAATTCGCGGAAATCCGGGTACTGAATTTTTCAAAAATATTGGACTTTTGTAAGTGCTTGCTACAGCCAACCGCTTTTACAAATTCTGAAATCGCTGTACCTTCTTTGCACGATTTGTGGTACACCCCGTACATATGTAGTTCATTTCAATAACTAAGCGAAACAAATATATTGACTTGAAAACCTTCGACTGTGCCACCCTTGAGACTGCTTAACGTCTCTTGGAACTGTAAAGTGTGTTTAACTTGGAACCTTGAGTAGCTGAAGTTTGAAAGTTTGAGGATTCTTTGCTGGATGAGTTTTGATTCCATTCGAAGCCGTTAGTTAATACATGTGAACGTTTACCTTTGGCAAGTATTCTCCTGCTTTTCTACAGACCTGACATTTTTTGTAACATTTCAGTCTTCTTTGCTATTTCAGGAATCGGCTAGCTAGTTTTAGCACTTTGGAGGGTATATCGTTTCGTAACTTAACTAAAAGTAAGATCATAATTTAGGAAAATATTGCTGTAAAATGCTTTTGTGCATTCAGGGGTGCCTCAAAATTATAGTTGAGATCATTTTTGAAAATTAACGAGATATTATTAGATATTTCAATATTTTTGGGTGTGTCTCTTGGCTCGTAATGCTGCATGCAGTTTAACAATATATTTACGTGTAACTCATAAATATAAAATAACGAAGCAGCTAGTAGCAAAATTTATTTAGTAAATAAACATGATGGAAATCACGTGTTCACCTTCATATGTATTTTACCTTAAAGTTGAGGAGGATTTAGAAAATGGATAAAAATACAATTCAAACATAACGAAGTATAATAATCAAACAGGATATTAGTGAACAGGATATTTCCGTATTGTTAATTACAGGCTCGATCCAATCCAAAGTCGATTCTAGAACTTTAAATTCATTCATCCAAGACATAATAGGTATTACGATTCTCCCCTGTAAGAATGCTTTCCAAATAGACAAGGATTGTTTTGAAACTTGTTCGTTGTTTCGGGTCTTTAATCCAACATCCCTGCATCTTTTCATACCTTAAAATGTTAATGTCAGAATAGCAGAGTACGATTTAAAACATGTTTGCAAGACTAATATAAAATCAAATTATCTGCTCACATTGTACTGTTCATATGGTCTGGTTTTTGAAGCCGTAAACCATTGTTTAAGTCATTCACGAAACTGACACTGCAGTTAAGTCCCGCATAAGGAATATGTCCGAGTGTGTATATCTCCCACATAGTGACACCAAACGACCAAACATCTGACTGAATCGAAAATGTCATGTCCTGCAAGGCTTCAACAGCCATCCAACGCCATGGAAGGGGTCCCTGCGTAAAAATCATGCATAGAAACGCGTATTAATATTTTCGTTATTTTTACGCGAATTATAAGAATTGATTCCCTGATCTAGATCAGCGGACTGAACTCACCTGGTTTTTCTTGACGTACTCAGAATAATTTGCTATTTGACGGGATAGTCCAAAGTCGCTTACTTTCGCAACAAGCTCTACAGTCAACAAGATGTTCCTAGCGGCTAGATCCGCATGTATTACCTAGGAGAAAAGTTTTGCAAATTATATATTTATTACATTTAAAATTAATGATTATTAGTTAGTCTAGTCTAAAATTTTCGAAACCAAACTTTAATTATCTGAGATCTTTTACAACGAGTAAACCAAGTTAGGTTTTGGAATTTAATTCAGTGACTGAGACAAAGTTAAATTAAGTGACTGAGATATCACAAATATTATAAACTAGTAATTCGTCAATCCCGTGAGAAAATGCGAATATCACAAATTAGGATGTGGTCCGGCGTGTCCCACTGTTTCGTAATGTTCACTTGTTTCAAACTATTCCTATTCCTTTCTACTCCTTTTTTATTCCTATTCATCGATTATTATAGCCAGTTACTATTTTTGATTCCAGGAAGCTCATTCCACGAGCAATGTCCAGTAGCCATATATTCAGCTCCTTTTTGGAAAATTTGAAGTAAGTACTCTCGTAATCTCTGAAATTCACAAACAACAAACAAGTTTATCTTTACACTACATAACGTTAGCCAAAACGTTTTACATTGGTTTGGCGACGTTGGTACTGTCACTTGTGGTGTTCTCTCCAAACACAAATCCTCGTCTGTGTTTCACAAGAAAGTCTTTCAAAGAACCTTTCTCGCAAAGCTCAATAGCTATGTAAACTTCGCCTGCAAAGAAACACTCGGAGTTAATTGTGAAAAAGAACGTAAATTAAATAGAATTGTAAATTTTCATAAAACATCTAAACCATTTCTTATGTTGCCCGTACAGGCTCCCAGAAATCGAACAATATTATTGTGGTAGCCAATATGTGCCATGACCTTTATTTCTGTGAGCATGGATTTGAATCTCTCGGAATCGATGTTTGGTTTGTTTGTCTTAATTGCAACTGAGTTTTCTAATCCTAAAATCGTTCCTTTATATACTTGTCCGAATTCTCCCATTCCCAATATGTCACCTTCAGCAGGAAAAATATATTAGTGGGCACTATGTCTTCAACCGATAAAAATTCTCAACAAACCTATATGAATTCTTTCTTTTTGAATTTCTAAATCTGTGTTGTAAGGGATACAAAATACAGGCAAAATTGTTTCATGAAGCTCAAATGTATTTTGAACAGATATTCCATGAAGAAAGGCATTGATTTCTTCTTCTGTCAGCGACTTGTGGTTTCTTTGATTGATTCGCCTTACGTAATATCCAATGAAAAACATCATGACGAAGAAGATTCCTGAGATGCTTACCACAATTATTATCACAGTAGACTGAACTATGGAATTATCTGAAAATTAAAATTTTAGGGAATTTTAATTGTCTGATAAGCACATCAAAGATAAACGCATTCTGTGAAGAAAATTTTACCTTTGATTCGCAGTTCGAATATTTTTGAGATATTTTGGAATTGGTTTGTTGCAGTGCACTTATATAATCCTTCGTTGTACAAACTGACATCAGATAGCTGTAACAAATTATTTTCTATCGTGTGGAGAATGTTTGAACTTGGGATGGACCATTCAAATTTTGGCTCAGGTTCCCCATGAATATCACAAAGCAATTGTTCCGATTCACCTGCAGAAATATCTACCATCTCTTTTGACAAATTACGGGCAATCTGCAATGGTTTTGGTTCTAAAAAAAGCAATTGAAAGGCAAGGTAAAAAATACTGCTGGACTTGTAAATTTAGGTTCTGAGAAACAGCTTGATATGAGTTGATTTCACCCAAACTTACTTTTGACCATTGTCTCTTTGGTCTGACTAAAACGTTCTTGTTTTCCTAGCACTGAAGCTTCGCAAACTATAAACATTTTGCCAATGTCTGCTTCCGTCAAGTTCAGGTTGATTTGTAAAATTACCGAATTCGTTTCTAAACGTACTATGGAACTGAAATCTAGAGAGCCAGCCAAATTTTGAAATGTTATTTTGCGATTTAAGGATCAAGCATTATTAATGAAAACGTACTCCTACGTGAGACGTTTCGTGATGCGGTCTTTACTGTCAATATTGATCCATACGCGAAAAAAAACCTTGAAACCTCACATTGAACTTTAGCTAATCCTCCCACATATTCAGCAAGAGGAGGTTCTTCAATGTCCATCATATCCTCTGGAGTAGCATCAGACAATCTGAAATCTAGAGTCATATAATGTTAACAGATGACCTTACTTCATCTTATTTTTACGATAAGTCGTACATGTTTTTCTGGTGCTGTTGAACATTTTAATAGAGAAAAACTTGAAAAGGTAGGAATTCCTTCCCGGAAGATCTGGAACACAACCTAGATACAGAGGATAGTATTTTCCAAAATTTGTTGGTGTTGTTGAACGACATTTTTCGCATGTCTCTTCGGGTCCTAAAAATTGTAAGCAGTCTTCTTGCTAGATGTGCACAAAAAGTAGGACTACTCAATTATTACATTCGAGAGAATTTTTAAATACAATTTAATTACGTAAAGGGAGCCCTCAAAATAATTGGCGCAAGTAAAGTGATCCTTGCATGGGAACTCGGAAACCGATCCATCGATTTCTGAAGATATCACCGTTGTGCATCCCCAAACAAACGAGTCCTGATGAATCTTTACCCTGAACATATTACGACAACCTTTTTCTTCCAATGACATACTTCGATCTAATAATTATTTGAAATTTCATTGAACATTCTAGTTGCAGGTAAGCGTGCATTTCTTTTTCTTTGTTACCCGGATTTTCTTGGATTTGCACTAAACTTGTCTTTTGATTGTATCTCCTTAAGTCGACTTTTGTCTGCAAACAAGTATTTTGTACACTTAAACAAGTGAATACAGAATTTCGATACGGTCGCGAATGATATGTCAGTTTCAGTGTAGCCGAATAATGTTCCTTTTGATCAGCAACGCTGTATTTTGCGTAGTGGGAAATCTCGTATTTGTAGTAATTGAGTTGATTCTCAGTATACTACATAAAATTTACGTTTAATTTTAGACGCAACCTTCAGCTCTAAAATTCGTTGAAATAAAAATTGAGTTACTTTTTTGTAGTTAAAACTCCAATTCACAGGTTCTGTAAAACTGCAATTTATGAAAAATGTGAAGTTTCTTGAGGCATACAAGACGGTTGCTGGAGTGGAGTAGACTGCTACAGCTCCAGGAATAATTTTTACAACGGGGTATTTGCTGGTAACTTGACACCCTGTCTTAACACCTTGTAAATAAAATCGCCAATTCCTTTCATAAGCAAGCCTACCTTTGATCCATCCAAATAATAAAATAACGAAAATGGCCTACTACCTGTCTCGAACGTTATTGCGTGTGATACATTAACCCATCCAGTTGTATTACCAACCGGAGCCAAGCAGTATACCCTTTCAACGCCATTCAACGAGGAATTTCCACTCAATTCTATTTCGTATTCCCAAAAATTTCTGTCAGTGTTGTAAAAGCTTTCTTCGCCTACGGTATACAGTACAATTACATACATTTGTAAAGTAATGATAAAATATTTAATTTTATCAAACCATTCAAAATCCTCAGATCAGATTCGTTTTTGAACCTCAAGGCAAATTTTGTTCCGTTCGAGAAGTAGAGCATTGAAACTTTGCAAAGCAATAAAAATGTTTCTCCACTGTAAATTTTGGGTGGGATTTGAACGAAATCTATCATGCTATATAGTGCAGCAGGTGATGCTGTCCAATCAAAAACTAGAGATCCACAGATTTAAATAATCTTCCATCATTTTAGGGGAAAAGTTAAAGAATTACCTGATTCAGGCAGACCATCTTTAGGTTTGATTGAGTATACCAAAGGAAGCACAGGGCCTTCTCCTCTACACTGAAGTACTGCAGGACCTTCAGTCAACGATACATCACAACCGTTGGGACACTCTTCATTTGGATCGAGGTAAGTAACGCAATCAGGTTCCTGCAAATAGGATAATTGAAAAGACGGTTTTGATTAAGGATACGTGGGAAGGGAAATACCTACCACAATAGGAGGCCCGAGGAAAGTTCTGGTACAATCAAAAAGTGACCTGCAAGCCCAGGTTTTACCATAAAACATGCGACCATATTCAGTACCATTTCTACAATTCCATTTGAACTTGGTAGGTCCCAAACGCTGGATTATGAATTCTGTCTCACATTTTTGTGAAACTGCATTTGTTACCGGAAGTCTGACAGGTTCTATGCGGTTTAAATTCACATTCAAATAATCTTTTTAGCAAACTGACTGTGAGCATTTAGAAGGAATTCATATTTTAGCTTCTAACCTGCAGAAGTGTCAAGTTGAAATATTTTTTCAAATTTGTTAGTAATGTTCGTTTGGTGGGATGTGACTGTCAAGTAACCCAGTTCATCAACTTCTCTGCAGGTGAGTGCGTTTGTTTTAGATCGTGAGGTTGTCACTAACGTAATCTTTAAAACCGCAGAATAGGAGTGTGTTGAAGGATCTGATAAGTTTGTAAATTGATGACTACTTGTGAAGAAAAAAGAGTCAAACTGGTTGACTGTAGACTGCAAGTGAATACACAATAATTTAATGGTCTAGACTAATTACTACTGATCACAATAAAGAAATCGAAAGCGTATTTTGTTACTCTGTGGAACAGGAAGTCCCACACTACAGGATTTTGAGAGTTACAAGTCAACTGCAGTTCCGCTTTTGTTCCATTGAAGGCAATAAACGAGCTGTTTCTGAATAAAACAGAGAGCTTTGTGCTGGGTAGTGGACTTACTATCACATTCATCGCAGGCTTTTGCAATCTACTAGTGAACTGTGGTGATACTGCGCTACTGTGTTTCTGTCCATTAAGCCTACCTGTGCATGCAAAAAAACCTATGGTGATCACATTCAATATTAACGGAGACGTCATTTTATAAACGCTTTTAAAACTTGGTTTGTTTTGAATGAATTCATTTAAATGTCTGGAACATCAACATTAAGGAAATCAGCAACAGGCGGAAAATTAAACCAAAATTGGTGTCTGGAAAAACAGGATAAACTGTTCAAGGTTCTGTACGTGTAAATTTTGCTTCATGTTTATAATGTCGCAAACCTGCATTCCTTCACAAATTTCACAAATTATTGATGCGTCACTCATTATTTACGAAGTGCTAGACATAAAATGTAATTTTTGGAATATAATGAGACAGGTATTTATTTCATGGCTGGAAGAAAATTGGACTAGAATTATATTTATTCCACGCGAAGCTTTACAACTAATAAACCTGTATTTTAATATCAGCAAATATAAGCAGAAGATGTTTATTTAATGTATGTTGAAGTATTTACAATTGCAACAAAGAACTAACAATAAGACGATGCGATAGAGTAAGCTTATTTCTGTTCATAAATCTGGTTGCTCCTGCATCCAGAGTTGGATGCAAGAATAATTTTTTGTACTAGGAATGTTTCCCAGTGTTGTTACTGTGATTTCCCTCCCGTGATTTCGAAGTGTGATTTATTGTTAAACACAGTGTGATTTGTTCCTAGTGTGATGTGTGATTTTAACATAGAGCCCTATGTTAAAGTACAGAGAAATCACAAATCACACAAATCCTATCACATCACACTAAATCACGCAAATCATAATCACAACGTGATTTTGAAGTGTGATGTGTGATTTTAACAACACTGGATTTTCCTTGGGAATGAGAGCTTTGATCGTCTATTGAATAAAATCATTCATCTGCTGTGTGACTTTCAGTTTCTATTACCAGTATTCTTTAAACAAGTCATGCAACTTAAACGTAGTAAAGTTTATGGCACACGTCTAAGAAAACACACCAGAATTATACGTGCCTGCACTTCCTATTTTATAATAATTTATGTCAGGCATTTCATAAGTATAAAATTTAATTTTAGCCAAATGTGCATTAGTGCACAAATACATCCCATTTTAACAACAGTTCGAGTCGCGTACGCACTTTTCTGATAATTGCTCCTACAAACTCCAACAAGTTTTTTGAAGGCATTTTTTGAAATGTAATAATAGCTTTTCTTCTCTCACCTTTGCACCCCATTCGCTTTACTTTGTTGGCCATCGTCCCTATTACTAAAGAATCCTTCATCGATCCGTTCCAGGTACTAAAAAGTACCTGGTAGCATGTTACTGTGGACCATAACTTACTGTTAGTACAATTTCGTTGCTAATTGAAAACTGAGACAGCAGAGAGTTCACATTATTCATAATGTGATGGAGAGTCATGGGTAAAATTAATTTAATGCAACGAATGTGTAATGTGAATATTGAAGAAGTCAAGAGAAACAGACAGATTGAAATAAACAAGAAAGATAAACTTGAATCTTCATGTTTTAATTGACATACATGGTTTATAGGATTTGATCTTCTATTTGAGTATTTTGGTTCTTTAGTTGTTTAACGATAAATCCAAAGTGATGTTTAAGGTGAGTGAAAGAAGGTCTGTCTGCCGGGTTTCGTTCCCAACAATGGCTCATCAGTTGGTAACTGCGGAATGAAGTATATTTATTGTACTGAGAATCAAAACTACAAAGCTGTTTGGTGCCTTACACGAAACTGGTTGACTTTAGAGGCTTTGGAAGCCGGTAGCCTCCGAGGAGTCGGTTGCTGTATTCATTTTCATTTGTGAATTCTGCATAAGGCGTTTTACCTAATGCGAATATT
>JAQGAC010001984.1:0-11726 GCA_034696585.1 Isotomurus maculatus
ATTACGAGTCATCAGTCTCATCAGTCACGTAGTGAACAAGCCTAACCATCAGAAATGATTGCTATTGAAGCAGGGTTCACGGACGGTAAGTTGATGTCTGACCCCGAAAACCTTCGGAAGTTGACATTAACTGTTTCCTCAGCCCTGGGTGAAGCGTCCGCTGCCATCAACCGAATGAGGGATTCCCAAAGGTACGAATTTATTAGTTCAAGTGGATGAAACAGTGGCAGTAGAAGAACTGCGTAAAAATACTTATGTCTTTTGAAATTTGAAAATACGTAGGAAGTCAATAGAAGAAGGTCGGAATGATTCCATGGAAGAAGGTGACAGCCTACTTGCCCTAGCGTGCTCTTCGGGTTACTTCGAGTTGGCCAGGGTAAGCCAGAAACAACCTTTTTATTTAATTTTTACGAGAGGTACTTAAAGTAAGACAACGGCATAGCCAGTTTATCGATCAAAAGGGTGAATCAGTAGGGGTAAAAGGATTCGAAAATGAGTCACTTTTAACTATGACATCGTCGACCTTACTAGCTATGGAAGAATTCGATGTGATTGTAGATGCAGTTCCTAGGGTAGGAGTCCCATAGCCCATGACACACGAAAAGTAATTGGAGTCATTGGAGATGTGTTAGCTGAGTTAGATTAAGGAGTCATAAAATCCGTCAAGATAGTAGAGAAGCATGGGCAGAAAGTACATTCAGTGCAATTTTGTGAGGACACATAGGGGTTTAATGTAAGTATGAATGTCATTCTTGTTGTAATTTAATACAATCGAAGTGTTGAAGGCAGAACGGATTTGTTTATTGTCAATATAATTTGTGCCCAGAAAAGACGAGTTAGGGAGCCACTACATTGATTTAGGCATTTAGGGCTATACGAATTTATGAAAGGGTTAAGTATCATGTGTTAAGTGTCATACCATGTGACTCCCCGCTCGATGGGCAGTGTACAAAACCACGCGGCTTATACAATTAACTTATCGTCGCAACGTGAACTTCACGAACTTGTCTATTAAAGCTGTTATATATATCTTTCGTGCATCGTTAAGTAATTGCAATTAAACACTACCTGTGTCAATTCGTAGCTATTCAGTAGCGTAACAATAGGGGAGTTAAGATGACAATGAGTGACTTTGAAGTAAGCCTGTGAGGGTGGTGGTGGTGAGAGTGTATTGTGTTCGGGAGCGAGAAGTGTGTGTTGTAGAGAACATAATAATAATATCTTAATCGGTTCTGTTGAATTGGTTTGTAGGTTTTATTAGCGATGGGAGCGAGTGTTGACGACCGAGGGAACAAAGGTGACCTGACCCCACTGATGGACGCAGCTTCTCAGGGACACTTGGAGATCGTGAAACTGCTAATAAGTCATGGGGCAGACGTTAATGCGCAATCGGCATGTGGAAATAGTCCCCTGATGTACGCCTGTTCCTCGGGGCATGAAGACATAGTTAAAGAACTGTTGAAGGCTGGAGCTCGTGTGGAAGATAACAATGAGAACGGCCATACACCTCTGATGGAAGCTGCCTCTTCTGGTCACGTCAACGTAGCCAAAGTGAGTCGGTCGAAGTCAAAATCAGAGTGCCACAGTTTTTTGGATTTCTTCTGTTCTGTAGAATCTCGTCAGTTTAGTCTTGACAAAAACAAACAATAGCATCAATAGTTAAATTTTAAAGTTTAGTTTATAACTGATTCAGTAAGTAAAAAAATCAATGCTTTGTTGAACAACCGCTTGTTCGAAGGGATGTAATAAAATGTTTTGCCAAGGCTGAAAAGAATGAATTAAGAATACTTGTAGAATTATAGTCCTCGTGGGCTCTTGACTAATAGTGATTTCGGATTAAAATTTGGAAAATGTTCGTAACGTTTTTGTAACAAATACAGAACAGGAAAAATGTATACTTATGAAGTTTGATCATAATTTAAGTTTGGTAATTAGACAAATTACTGAATTAGTTTCTTGATTTTTAACTTTGTGCATTGTTCAGATCCTCCTGGAACATGGAGCAGGAATTAACACCCACTCCAACGAGTTCAAAGAGTCTGCCCTAACGGTAGCGTGCTACAAAGGTCACCTAGAAATGGTCCGTTTCCTCCTTGATGCCGGTGCTGATCAAGTGAGTAAAAGTTTGTCAATTTTCAATTGGAATGTGGGAAGATTTAATCTATGTATGACATTTGACGATATTTCAGCAACATAAAACGGATGAGATGCATACCGCCTTGATGGAAGCCTCCATGGATGGTCATGTTGAAGTCGCGAAGTTGTTGCTTGAGTCTGGAGCTCAGGTATATTTGCAGTGACATAAATAACTTTTTTACTTGCTCACTAGTTGGGATCGTTGTCTATAAAGAGATTTTTTTAGGTTAATATGCCTGCGGATAGTTTCGAGTCACCCTTGACCCTTGCTGCATGCGGGGGCCATGTTGAGTTGGCCGAACTGTTGATATCTCGGGGGGCAAACATCGAGGAGGTAATGATTCACCAACTATGTAGTCATTGTCATTTAGTCTCAAAAGTTACAATCACAAATCTCTTAATTATTGTGCAGGTAAATGACGAAGGATACACCCCTTTGATGGAGGCAGCAAGAGAAGGTCATCTCGCTGTTGTGAAATGCCTTCTAAAAGCCGGAGCTAAGATTAACGCAGAAACAGAAGAAACACATGAGACTGCACTGACACTGTCGGCATGTGGGGGCTTCCTTGACGTTGTTGATACCTTGTGTCATCACGGGGCGGATATCGAAGCAGGAGCTTCCACTCCTCTTATGGAAGCTGCTCAAGAGGGGCACTACCAAGTTGTAAAGTAAGTTCAAAATTGGAACTGTCGACTTTACTTTTTTTCGACAATGTAGATTTTTATCATCAGTCTTGAGTCGTGCTAAATTAAATTTTCGAAACTTTTATAGATACCTGCTGGACCGCGGAGCTGACATCACCCGAGAAACTCAAACAGGGGACACCGCTTTGTCATATGCGTGTGAGAACGGGCATGTTGACGTAGTTGAACTTCTGGTAGACAAAGGTGCGGACCATGAACACCAGTCTGAAGGAGGAAGAACACCTTTGATGAAGGCCTGTCGTGGAGGGCATGTGGATGTCATCAAGTTCCTGTTGCAGAAAGGTGCGGACGTCAACCGACAAACTGCAAGCAACGACCATACACCTCTATCGCTGGGATGTGCTGGGGGGCACATTTCAGCTGTAGAGGTTCTACTTGCGTCGGGAGCAAATCCGTTCCATAAGCTGAAGGACAGCTCAACCATGATAATTGAGGCTGCACGAGGGGGACACACCAACGTCATTCGAGCTCTTTTAGACTTCGTACCGTGCAAGACATCCGAACTTGTGACAGGAGTCAAAAACCAACTCCCAGGGGGAAAGGTCGTGACCAAAGGAACTCAAAATCTAAATAAAGGTCAGCAACAACAGCAGCAGGCTGTGGATTCGTCTAAGACAAGTAAGATAGGAAGGAAAACGAATAATCTAAGATCCTTATGGTATTTTTGATGACAACAGGTGCGAATCAGAACCACGGGAAGTCTGCATTGAAGAAGAGTAGGTCAGTGTCATCGATGATCGACTCCTGTGCCCTGCAAGTAAGATACAGCGTATTATTTGGAGTTAGTTAATAGTTCTCATTCATGTGTAAAGGACAGCGAGTAAGATTGATTTTTGATCTGCAGAAACAAGTGGAAGCTAGTGGGAATGGATTAAAGCCACCAACATCTTCCTCCAAAGCTCCTCCTGAAAACAATATGACCCCGGTGCCAGTTGATACCCAAGGCGTGAAGAACCTCAGCAACGTGACGTTGTCGGATGGAAAAGGTATGCTAGATCAGGATGGACGTAAAAAACCCGGAGTAGTTCCAATTCCTTCTCCAATCGAAGCAAGTAAAAGTACATCATCGTCTTCTGCTGGAGGGGCGCCAGGAGGGAACCGGAAAACTGCGACACCTTCAACCTCTGCGACTCAACAACCTGGACCGAATGCTACTGGTGGTTCTGTTTGCGCGGAATGTAACAAAGCTGACGGACAGCCTCATCCTCATGGAGTTCATGTGAAGCGAGCAGCAATGGATCCAGCCTCTGGCGGTGGAACCGCACCCGCGGCTTCGACCGGACCTCCACTTGTTCCATCTCAGGTATGTGTGTGGTTACATGGATTTAATCTTCTTCACAAAAACTTTTCTTCCTTATCTGTTCTCTGTCAAGTGTGCGAAATAATCAGTTACTAACACGATGTGTATAAAACGATGATTTGGTGTGCAGTGTGATTAACACTATGTGTGTGTAGTATGTTAGCTGACGGGAAGTAGTAACTGAATTGTAGTACTAAACGGTGATGGAATGAGTTTACAATATTCATGCTGTATAGAAAGAGCCGGCGACTAAGACTTTCTTAATACACTGTTTTAATTTTTCCTTGCACAAAATGATTCTTAAGAAGCGAGAGGTTAAATTGGAAAATTGCGCAGGTGACGGCTGCCACGGCCATAAGTGAAAGACCAAAGGCAAAGGCAAACAAGCCGAGTGCCCGGAAGCAGGTACAAATCCAGCAATCGTTGGCTGTGCAAGAAGCAATGAGGATTGAGCAGCAAAGAGCAGCAGCAGCAATGCGTCAGCAACAACAGCAACAGCAAAAGAGTTCCCCATCATCGGCTTCCTCAGCGTCTTCTGTGGAGCCTGTGATGATAAGTCCGGGATCAGGTGGGCCTGGAGGAAGTAGTGCAGTAGTACAGTCATCCCCAGTCTTGTCCCCATCCCCTGGAGGAGCGAGTCCTGGAAGTGTAAGTGGAAGTATTACCTCTTCAAAGAACCCTTGTTGTGGTGGTGTCCTAGGGTCAGGGATGATGGCAGTTGGTGGCAGTGGCAACAATGACTTTTCAATTAATCGACTCGTGGCCGCTGCTGCCGGGGGTGGTGGACACGTTAATTCATCCGGGCTGAAGCTTTCTGCTCCACCGGGTCCATCACCACCGGTAAAATTTATTTTCAAGAAAAGAGAACCTGAGTGTAGAGGAATGAGAAAGATAGTTTTGGAAATTGCAAGTTATTAGATGAAAGTACATCCGTGTTTGCTTGTACATGTTAGTCTGTATGCGCGCGATATGATTGTGATCATTTCTGTTGCCAACTCTTTCTGTATGTGCATTGTTGTGTACATCAAAGGAGTGCTTTGTAGGAAGGGTGAGAATGAGCTAGCGTATTATTATTGAATCGTAGTGTATGACAGGATCTCTGTATATTCTTTATTCTGTTTGGGAAGATTGTTCTGTGTCTAGTAGTCCTTTAAGTTTCCATCGACCCAAGTTTACGGATCTCATGTGAAGTTTTCTTTTTTATTTGCAGTTTGTCCAAGGACCGATGGTGCAAATGCAAGTGTCGCAGGTAAGCGGAAACCAAAGTTGTCCTTCTTCTTCTTCTTGCCCTTCTCCTTCTGCTTCGTCGGACAGCATCAGCAACACTATTGGTGCTGGTTCTGCGACCGAAAAGCATTTCACATTAGACGCTAAAAAATTGATGCAGATCTTCACTCAACACCACCTCAGAGGATCTGCGGGGGCGGCTAAGTTTGTCGATTGTTACGATGGGATAAATTACGATGCAACGACAGGGGATCATCTCCTAGAGTACACACAAGTAATGGGTGTTGGAGGTCCTACTAGTGTATCGTACCCTGTAGCAGTATCTCCAGGAGGAACACCTCTGTTGGGATCTACTACGTTACTACCAGCCTCTCCAGGAAACGGTGCTCCAGGAACGACAACTACCACCACCACCACTACGGTCGTAGTAACTCATGGGAATGGAGAAACTGAAACAATTATCGATGGGGAAGGAACAGCCAATGCTGAAATGATCTTCAACGCAGCAGCGGCCGCTGCAGCGTTTCCCACCTTGAACTATTCTCTCCCTGACATGCAGCTTCAGTCATACCAACTCACTGCTGGAGTACCCGTTTCTCCGTCGAACCCAGCAGGTTTGAGTGAACTTGCCTGCTTGCCTCCAACATCTCCTTTGACGGCTACGATGCACACGACGACTATCATAAACTCCGGTGGCATAGTCGGAACTTCCACGATCAATAATAATAACGCGTTTCAGCCACCAATCTTGCTTCCTCATCCCCCCGGCGTATCCAATCCCGCAGCCAATACCTTCATCACTCCAAATCAAGCCGATCATGGAACGATGCCTCAAAGACATCATCCTCCTCAACTGACTAAGAAACAACCAGGTGTGCAAATTGTTAGGGAAAAGATTGTCACGAGTACAGGGAAAGCTATGAGTTCGCAAGCCACACAGGCAACCACGTCTGGAATTCCGCCGACTATGAAAAAGCAAACTGCAAAGAGAACGCGTTCGTTTGCTCCTGCTGGGGGTGCTCATGGAGGAGTTTGTTCCAACAATCAGAAGGGTGGTAGTCATTCGGTCGCATCTACTCAAACAGGGAATGATAAAACAATCAAAGTATTGGACATCGATTCAGCAACTGATAGTAATGGTGAAACCTCGCTGACGGTCGCTGCGTTGCAGGGACATTATGAAGTTTGCGAATTTTTACTCTCCCGTAAAGCTCATATCGGTACGCAATTACATCTTGTTTTCCGTAGCAGTAGTTGTAGTAGTAGTCCATTAGTAGAATATCTGTAGGTATGTGTGGGATAAACGCTTGATTCTTTGTTGGTGTCTGTAGAACACCGGGACAAGAAGGGGTGCACTCCACTAATTCTTGCAGCAGACGGTGGCCATGAAAAAGTGGTGGAGTTACTCCTGAATCATGGTGCTGACATCGAAGCGCAGTCAGAAAGAACAAAAGACACGGCACTTTCGTTGGCCTGTACGAAAGGCAGGTTCGAAGTTGTTGATCTGCTCATTAAGCGTGGAGCTAATAAAGAGCACCGTAATGTTTCCGACTACACTCCCTTGAGTCTCGCAGCATCTGGTGGCTTCGTCAACATAATTACCCTCCTTCTTCGTGCTGGGGCTGAGATCAATTCCAGAACGGGGTCCAAATTAGGAATTTCTCCACTCATGCTGGCTGCAATGAACGGAAACACTGCTGCCGTTAAGTTACTCCTGGATCAAGGATCTGATATCAATGCACAAATCGAGACAAATAAGAATACGGCCCTCACACTTGCTTGCTTTCAAGGCAGACACGAAGTCGTTCAGTTGCTGTTAGAGAGAAAGGCTAACCTTGAACACCGTGCCAAAGTATTCATTTTTGGAACAATAAAACAATGATTGATTTGTAGCTTAGAGTAGTAAATGGGATGGTTCATTAATATAAATGTGTTTTACTCCTCAGACCGGGCTGACACCTCTTATGGAGGCAGCTAATGGGGGCTACGTTGACGTGGGCAGAGTTCTGATCGAGAAAGGCGCAGACGTAAATGCTGCTCCTGTTCCTGCCACGCGGGACACGGCGCTAACCATTGCAGCTGACAAGGGCCATTACAGATTTGTGGAATTGCTGCTGCAACAGTGAGTCAACATTTTTTGTTTTTAGCGATTTGAATGTAATGTTACATTTTGTTCAAACTTGCAATTTGTTGACTTTCAGTACTGCTAACGTCGAAGTTCGCAACAAAAAAGGCTGTACCCCCATGTGGCTGGCTTGTAACGGCGGCCATCTAGATGTCTGTCAAGGGCTGCAAAAACACCGAGCAGATGTCGACGCGCAAGACAACCGAAAAATCTCGTGCCTGATGGCGGCGTTCAAGAAAGGTCACGTCAAAGTTGTGAGGTGGATAGTTCGTTATGTGAAGCAATTTCCAAACGACCAAGAAATGTCTCGGTATTTTGTGAGTCTCCAAGCTGAACCTGAGTTACTGAAGAGAGCTCAGCAATGTGCCGAGTTCATCAAGCAAGCAAAAGACAAACAAGCATTGGAAGCCAGTAAAAACGCAAATATCCTTCTGGAAGAACTGGAGCTGGAGAAATGTAGGGAAGAGAGCAAAAGACTCCAAGCTGCGAAGAGAAGGGAAAAGAAGAAGAAAAAGAAGATGGAAAAGAAACAACAGTTCCCTCAAAATGACGACAACGATGACGATAGAGATGATGATGGGGATGATGACGATGATATTGAGGAAGAATCTGGAGTTTTAGACATGATGGATAACGGTTTGGATGATCTACCTATTCAAGAATTGACTATTGGGGATGGAAAGAAGAAACCTAAAGGCAACAAAGGTAACAAAGAAAACCAAGCCGTCTTGCAGCACGTCATCCATCAAGTCAACTCCAAAAGACAGTCAAAGCAAGCTTCTCTGGTAGAGCCTGAAGTTGTTATTCCTGAGCCAGTCAAGAATTCTAAAGAAGAGGTTACGAATAATAAGAACTCAAAGAAGAAGAAGAATAAGGGCAACGCTGTAAATGAAACCTCACCTGAGCCACAGCCACCAGTTCCTCCAACACCATCTCAAGTAGAGTCAACCGTTCTTCCCCACTCGAAAAAGAGTGCTGAAAAAGAAAACATGAAGGGAAATAAAAGCAACCTCCTTGGGCATGGTAAAACCGAAAAGGATGTTCTTAAGGAGAAAGTTAAAGAAGTTGAGGAATACGTGAGTGCCAACAAGAAGAAAGATAAGAAGGAAGACCAGAAGAAAAAGGATGGAAGTGGTGATGGACAATCGAACAAGAAAGAAATCAAAGGGTATGCACACATGTTTAATCAGCCGAGCATAAGTTCTTATGAAAAGTGTAGTCAGATTTTATCAGTTGTTTTAATAATATTAATTCTTATTTTTTAGAAATGTGGCCAGTAAAGGCGGAAAAGGAGACAACTTCCAGCAAGGTCCAGAGCCTCTAATGGGACTCTCTTTGAACCACCCTCATCAGTTGAGAAAGGGTGCTTACGGATCTGACCATGAAACCAATGCTACGCATTCTCATGGCGTTGCTACCAATGCAAATGGTAGCGCATTAATGACTGCTCCAACACCTGTGGTAGTAAATAACACAACCAACGGAAGTTCAACAGTGAAACCTACTACCTTACCTTCAGTTTCATCGCCTCCTGGAGTCAATACCAGTACTCCGATAGCCACCTCAGTTCCAGGAGCAGGAGTTCCTGGAATTACCCCAAAACCTGGAGGATTGGGCAGGAAAGATGACGGATGGAAAGAAGTAACCAGAAGCTGTACCTCATCCAGAAGTAAAAAAGTAATCGTGCCATCTTCAGTTATCTCACGGGTTATCGGCCGAGGAGGTTGTAATATCAATGCGATTAGAGAACACACAGGAGCTCATATTGAAGTTGAAAAACAACAAAAGGGAGCATTGCAACCGGAAAGAACAATCCAGATTAAAGGATCTGCTGATGCCACCAAAGAAGCTCACAATTTGATAACAACCTTAATGAGCGAACCGGATGCAGACATCAAGAAACTCATTGCTCGCCTTGGACCTAAACCTCCTTCAAGTGCAGGAAGCGCAGGAGTTGTTATTAACACTGCTGGCAACGGCACTACGTCTGGCAGCGCATCCTCATCCTGTGCTGGAAGTATTGCTGGAAGAGTTACTCCTAACATTTTAAACAATGCCAGCGCTTTTCCAGTAATAGGCTCAGCATCTGCTCCACTCCCGCCCATTGGTCAAGTTATGAGCGTCGGGTCAACTTCTTCAACCATCTCACCTCCAACCTCCTCTACGGCTCAGGTGCCTGTGAGCACAGGTGTGACATCCTCAACTTCAGCTCCTGTTGACATAGTAAATCTCAAAGGCTCCACAACTTTTAACAACAGCAGCAACAAAACTGGAGGTGCCAAAGGGTCTCCTAATGCTCGTAATAACATGTCTGTTTCACCTCCAATGAAGAATGGAAGTCCTCCATTGAAGAAACCCATAGTGGTGAATAATTCGAATTCTTCTAGCACGTTTGAAATTGGAAATTTCTCTATTTCTGAAGCAAACGCGGAGACTTATAACAACAGCAAAAATTCTTCTTCATCGTACACGTACGGCAAAAGAAGCATGGTCTTCACTCCTAGTGTGTCCAGCAGTAATAACTCGAACAATATTACTACAACTACAAATTCATCGTCTGGAGGAGCCTCATCATCTTTCGCTGCTAAACTTAACAACCCCCACCAGCACCACTTAGACAGTCACAATCTTGACAATCGGGATTTGAACTGGGATGGAACTGTAAGGCAACCTCAGCAGCAACAGAGAACCGTTACTCCAACAGCGAATCCTATTGGAGGAAAGAAGACTCCAACTTCAGTCGGAAGTAGTTACATTGCTAGTGGATCATCAGGACCTTCGACACCACCTCCACCTCACAACGCCCCTGTTACGAACGGGAATGTACCTCACCAAATTCCTGGAAGGCAACAACAGCCTATGGGTCAAGCAAATATGGATAGGCAGCAACAGATCCCCAACGTCCTCCATTCAATGGTACAGAACTTCGGTGGAGGGGTTGAGCGGAATGCAACGAAGGATCATGATGTCATCAACGGTCCAGTGGGAGATCAAAGTGGGTTCGGTAATGTTCCAAGAAATCTCGCCCCTGGTGCTAATAGTAGTCAAAGCTCTGCGACTGCGATCGGAAGCAACCGGGGAGCCAACAGTACTGGCAGTGACAGGTGAGTCGAGAGGCTGGTTTCTTGTTTGCTGTCTCAAAGCACCGCGCTTACAACGGTTTTATTCAGTGTTTATGTATCAAAATAATAACTACGAGTATCTTTTTATTTTTTAGAAGTCCTAGTGAAAGTGGCAGTTCTGATCAACAGCAACCTGCTCCGTTGGAGTATTCTCCATTCAATTACCAATTTAGTAAGACTACAGGATGGTACCCAGGTGACTTGGCTGTTCGAGACAACTCAGCAAGTGGGAATCAACCTTTAGGCAACTTTGGTTCTGGTAACTTGATGTCCAGTCTTGGAGGAAGTACCAATTCCTTGAATGCTTCCCGTGCAATGAACTTCGCTTCCGTCGCTGCATCTGGAATTCCGTCTTCCTCAATGAGCACCACAACCGCTCAGATGAGCACAGCTTCAATCGGAGGGGTGCCAAACGGGCCAGTAGGAGGTCTTGTGAGTATCGGCGGACCTAAAGTGTCTGACGGACGAGACTCGGAAATTGAACCAAAAGCAGCTGATGCATCAAAAGCTCCGGGATACAGAGGAAACACCACCATGGGAAGTCCTGTTCTTCGAATGCAGCAACAACCAAACTACGGACTTGATGGAGGTTTCGGAGTTCCCGGCGGTATGAATATGATGGGAGGCTATGGAAATGTTGGACCTCGACAACAGCAGCAATCAGGAGGGTATGGAATAAGTGGAGTTCCATCCGGCCAGTTCCAATCTCAAGAAATGCTGAATCACCAGCAAGGAATGAACGACGGAAACCACATTATGTATCAGAACAACAGGTCAGAACCAAACTGAATTGCTCAGTTGTTTATCATATTTATTATCTGCCTTTTTTGCTTTTTCACAATTATTATTCTGTGACCGCCTTACTTCTGTTGTACAAAACAAACCAACAAACAGACATTCTTGTACAAGAATGTCTTTCTGCTTAATTTGCTAAAGTGAGTTGTATTGTATCAGTTGAACCTGACCTGACCCAAATCTTGTGAATAATTGTACGTGTACACACAACTGGGACTTGTTACGGGAATCCTAATCCTAACCCACAAAACTTCACTGACTGACCCTGATTAATTTTTCTGTGTGAATGATGGAATGAATTTAACAAGTTACTCTC
>JAQGAC010001985.1:0-11712 GCA_034696585.1 Isotomurus maculatus
GCTTGCAGTCGCTGTTATTCCCGACATCCTTTTGAAGAACTCTCTCCCGGTCAACAGTTATGCAAGGTACGGTCTCCGCTTCAGTTGGCATTTTGACAGAATTCGATGCTTATCACTGTGTTGGGTGTTTCAGGAATGTCGGGGAGCATTTCCAGTTGTCAAATGCACTTACTGCAGATCAGAGTTCCAACAAACGAGGTACTAAAGCCGGATCAAAATTAAAACAAACTCGCTTCATTCGCTCCGAAGTTGGTGATTTTGACATTGTCACTTATGTTTGCAGTAAATCGTCCACGACGTCTATTTGCAAGAAGTGCGAAAGCAATGTAAAGGCGTACGGAAAGCCGTACCCTTGTGAATACTGTAATATCATCGCTGCGTTCATAGGAACGAAGTGTCAGAGATGTACGAACAGTGAGAAGAAGTACGGGGCTCCTGTTACTTGCGAACAGTGCAAGCAGAAATGCGCCTTTGACAGGAAAGACGAGGACAAGAAAGTTGACGGCAAGTTACTCTGCTGGTTGTGTACGCTGTCGTATAAACGCGCCCTCGCTAAAACTAAGCAAACTGACCCTACAAGACATTCACATGTCAAGTTGGGCAAGCATTCGTCCTCTTCGCAACCCAAGGAACCCAAGTAAGGCGCCAAGTGACTTAAGCCACCATTATCGTGGCCAGAGTTGAGTCTTATTGCATGTTTGTTTGACAGGAAACCTTTTGACAAGCGTCCCCAGCGCGTAGATGTGACTAAGATGCAATCCCCGGACAACGGCGACAAGGAACCCCCATCCAAGAAACCCAACATGTCTACTCCCAATAATAACTCGTCCAATTCCTCAGAAAATAGGAATAATTCTATGATGGGTGGAGGTGGCCAGCAAGGAAGTGGAGGAGGCGGAGGGTCTCAAGGCGGTGGATCGTCTTCTCAAGGTGGAGGAGGGAAGGCTGACCACGACGCACACAACTGCTCAGACCATGTGGTCCTACTCACGCAGCTCAGAGAACAAATCGCAAGTTTAAATCGACAGCTCTCACAAAAAGACCAGCAACTCCTTGCAAAAGATAGACAGGTAAAGAGATCCAGCAGTCTTCAAGGTCAACAGTAAATTGCAATCTGAGACGTCTCAAAATATGATTATACGTCTTGCAGATTACAGAGTTGCGAGCACACAACTTCACAACCGAAAATGAACTGCGTAATAAGTTGAAAGCAACACAACGTGACCACGAGACGAAGTATCAGGCCCTGAATTCGAAGATGAAGCAGCTCCAGAAAGATCTGGCGACTTCGGTGAAACTGAAAGCCAAGGGGAAGCCGTCCCTCACGATTTTACGACAAGCAAAAGAAGACTCTCGAGACACACAACCCTCAGGAGGATCCTCCAAAAATGACAACAACTCAGATGACGAGGACAATAACAACGAGAGTGGATGAGACGGATTATTAGCACATTTTTTGTAATAAATAATTTTTGTTGATAATTATCCCATCTGCGATCTGCCCTTTATTGAGTGTGGGAAAGTTGAGACAAATTGAGCCCACAATACCCCATCGTTCGTGGCGCCAAACCAAATCACATTCCTGTTGTGAATTTCTCACCTGTCTGTCAAAAACTCAGTGGAGGTGTGGCGACGACATGTGACGGAGGACGGAAGAAGTCGCTACACAGGAAAACAAATGTCAAGTTGGCAGCTGGGATTGGACCTCGTGGCCACCTTCTTGTTGGCTGCGGGTCTACTCTTCCACTATGGAAATTGGTATGATCCAAAACATTCAACCACACCCACTTTCTTGAGACTGACTGGAATTCGTTGACGTTGTGGTTTTGCAGGTATCGTCACCACGTTATTGTGACGCTTTCGGTGCTTGTGGCATGGTACTTCTCTTTCATTATCGTCTTCGTCCTTCCCATCGACATTTCAACTACTATTTATGGCCAATGCGTAAAGAGCGATTTGGTCACAACAACAACAACAACGATATCACCTGTAACGAATGCGTCGGTAATAACTAATGGGACGTCTCCAGTGGATTGTCTGCCTCCTCCGTCATACGTTGGCCCTGGGGTTATGACTAATCTTTGGAGGGTCGTGTATTGGACTTCGCAATGCTTGACCTGGTTGATTCTGCCAATAATGCAGTCGTACACTCAAGCAGGAGAGTTTCATGTAAAGGGCAAGATAAAGGCGGCTCTGTTGGATAATGCCATTTACTATGGGCTGTACTTATTCATTTGTGCTGTTCTGCTTGTTTATCTCGCAACTAGACCGGATTCAGATCTCAACTGGTATGTTACACGTTTTGTATAGTTGGAATTTGACAGCAATAAGCCAGAGTAATAACTAATTGTCTTGTATTCGTATTTTGGACGGATTGCAGGCAGCAATTGAAGGCGATTGCCAGTTCTGCCTCGAACAGTTGGGGTCTCTTCCTTTTGGTCTTTATGCTAGGCTACGGGCTTGTGTCAGTGCCACAGTCGTTGTGGGCTTCGTCGTGCAAAGGTCACTCTCTAAATAACGCTTACTTCAAAATGGCCAAGCTGTCTCAAGAGAGAAACTCTGCCGAAGAAAGTCTCGATGATGTTCTCGAGGTAGTTTCTATTTTCCTACACCCTTCAGCATGTAATGAATACCAAGCAATTAAAGTTATAAACTCTAAAACTATGTTGTTTGTAGTCACTGCAAGCATGCACAAAAAGGTTGACGGACACACCGTCGTCGGCCGGACATCTCCTTTCACTCATCTCCACAATAGAAGGAGAGATTCCTCTAGAATTTCGTGAGAGAATGCGACGTCGTCGCGTTGTGGAGGCAGACATTCCTCTAGTTGATGAAAAGACACTCGTGAAGTTGCACAGGCAAGTGAAGAAGGCGCTCCAGACGTACCACCGTGTAGAAAGGCAGTGGGAGGACCACGTTGCTCGGACAATTTATTTAGAGGATGTGGAGCGTTCATGTAAAAGTGGGGATAGAGTTTTCAGACATTCTTTTGGAGGAAAGACGAATCCTTCTGGTATTGCTCCTAAATTGGGTACACATTCACACATTACAATCTCTATGCATTAGCTACCATTGTGAATTTAAATAATTATTGCAGTTCATAACCTAATGACGCTTATTGTAATTGTTTGTTATGTAGAGTGGTGGTGGCGTTGTGTTTGTGAACGGTGGTTGTTACGACTAGCGTCTCTGTTGGCCCTGGTCATGTCTCTACTTGTCATCTGGTCGGAAGCTGTCTTTTTTAACGTGAGAAACCTCCAAACCATTGTAAATGTGGGTTCCAGGTGCAGAAATAAGAATGTTTGTTTTTTTATCCCAGAAATCCCCGGTGTTGTCGGTGTTTGCAGTATTCATAAATCTAGCGAAGGAATCGTACGACTATGTGACAATAGAATTTGTAACGACGCTGACCTTAGCGTACATGGCAGTGTGTGCGTTCTACACTGTCTTTAAAATCAGAGTTTTTAACTTCTACTACTTAGCAAGGGGACACCAGACGGATGAGTACTCTTTGATCTTCTCAGGAATGTCAGTGGACTCATGTTACCCACTTAACTCATTTAGTAATGGTTTGTTAATGTAAAATGTAAACTGAGATGGAGTGATGACTTGCAGGCTGTTATGCCGTCTCACTCCGCCCCTGTGTCTAAATGTAATCTCCGTATTCCAAATGGATTCGCACATCGTCTTATATTCTGAGGAGACGTAAGAAGCTGACTCAAATGCCTATAATTAGCACGAATGACTCACACACCACTGTCAAAAAAAATTATGTCGCAGGTCATACACTCGGGTGATGGGTCACATGGATGTCCTTTCGCTCATCTCAAACGGATTTAATGTGTACTTCCCCATGGGCATTCTGATAGTAGCTCTCCTCACATACTTCAAAGTAGGTCTGCGGGTCCTCACTGTGGTTGGATTCCAACAGTTTCTGAACCCGGAAGACGACATAACTACAGAATTAGTAGGCGAAGGATCGCAGCTAACTCAACGAGAGAAGCGACGTCGTCAGCGCGCCTACGACTCGACATCCCGTGTGGCGAGTGCATCTGCATCTGCACGTCCGCACTCGGTCATCGGAGGTTTGTTTGTTTATCATCACGTGTGAATGGGAAATGAGGAAGTGAGTTAATTTGTTGACGGAGGTTTGTTGTGTTGCATTGCAGAGCGGTCGTCCCCCGGAGGGTCTCGGTTGGTGGGGAACCCGACGTCATCTTACGGAACAGAGTCGTCGTTCCTGCCTGGGAGTTCGCAGCCGCCGAGGGACCTGTTTGACGACGTTTGATGATCCGTGTGAATGAATAAAGCTGAGTTTAATGCCACCAAAGGAATGTGCTGACTAGCATCTTTTTTCTTGGCTGACTCCTCCGGGTTGTTCTCCTCGTCGTCTTTAGGGGAACAACGCAGCCACACGAACGAACGAACCAGTCCCACTCGGTTCACGTAACTATCCTCACATCACATCTTCTCCTCTTCTGCCATTATTTCGCCCGCAGGTATTTGGTTGCAATTGTTGTTTTATATTGTTGCTGCTAACGGGCCTGTTTTTTGTGCAACCCTAACTGTCTCTCGTCTGTTGCACTTTCGACGTGGACGCAACAGGAGGAGCAAAACTCTGGAAGCTCTGCTGAGTGAGGTCGTTTCCGCGGGGCAACACGAGACTCTCTAGAAATCGTTTGTTTATATTTTGCATGGGAGAATCAGCGCATATCGTGTAGCTAGAGAATTCTTCGTGTAGAAACTGTAGAAAGTAGGAAATCCTGTGAGAAGAACCGGTTGAAGTCAATGCACACCATATCCTCCTTCCTTCCTAATAGGATTAGATTCTAGTGGAGTGTTCTAGTCTAAAAATAGCCAATGAGTCACGGGGCTGAGAATATCGAGGGGGGGAGCAAGGGGGGTCTTCCCGACTCCTCCTTCGTCCGACTCATCGAGAGTGAAAAGGCCCCTCCCGCCTCCCTCCACTCCGAAGATGACCTCGACGACTTCCAGGAGGAATCCGACGAACTCCGCTTTCTCCACTCCTCCCCTTCCCCCCAGCCTTGTCCCGACGTGCAGGAGGACCTTCGCATTTGCTTCGGAGACGCCACTCCCAACGGATTCAACGATGACGGCTGGGAGGCTGTGGGGGGAGCAGGAGACGCTTGCCGTGTGCTGGTTTGTCACTAATCCCCTTTGCTGTGATTAATAATAACTCGTGACACGATGATGGAATGGAACTTGGAAGGATCTTCGGTGCATGGCATGGGTTTCTCAAATGTGTCATTCCTTTCCAGGCAAACTCTGACGACGCGGCTCAAGAAGAGGAACCTGAAAAGACGAGCTTCAGTGGAGAAGACGGCATGAAAACGACGTCTGTGGGCGCACAGGAAACGTCATCCGTTACGATGGAAGAGGAGACATCATCCACTACAGTCACAAAGACCTCATCTGTCAAGAAAAAAGTTGTCAAGAAGTCAAAGTCTGAACACATCTCTGTCGTGAGTTCTTTTTGTTTGCTTTTTCCGTTCCTTTATTCCTTCGTTTTGGAGTTTTGTTTGAGTTGCCGTTTGGGTTTGCCGTGGTGTGACGTTCATAGGTGACTGCCGAAGGAGGTCCGTCCGTTTCCAGACTGGTACGTGCTTCTCAACAAGTCTTCAGTTTGTGTAGTTTTTATTTGAAAGTGTGGTTTGATTTGAACGTGTCGTGTGTTGTGTGCTGATTGTGGAACAGAAGTCGGTGTACAGCAGCAACGGAGATGATTCTACACGTGGAAAGCGCGTGCAGTCGCCAACAGTGTCGTCGTCGTGTGAAGCACGCGTGTTTGCAAAAGTCTGCGTTGCTCATTTGGTACTGACCACACTCTCTTGTGACTTGCCGTTCATAATTAGGTACATGTTAGTATTAGTAGATAGAGCTTGATGTGTTTGTTGTGCGCAGCGCCGAAGCTTCGGTGACCTTACTGACCTGACCCACAATGGAGGTGGGGATGCTGCTGCTCCTGTCAGAGTGAGTTTATTAATTACTAACAGCTTGTTGCTCACTAATGCTTCACTAACTTAAAGGGAGAAGTGTGTCGGAGGAGTGGCTCTGCGCAGTCTGCTTACAGGTCTGCTTGGCAGGTGCGATTCTGCCTCCAGTGCACATATTTATTTTTTATCTCAGTTTCGTATCTTTATGTGTAACTCATATGGCTTCCTGGTGCCCTACTTTAATTTCTTGTGTGGATATTTGTTGCAGAAATCGAGTTTCACTAAATTCGACAATTTGGACAAGAAGAAGGATGCGATTGTGAAGAAGACAGAGTCTGTGAGTTCCGTGGGGGGGACTGAAGAAAAGATCTGTCGCTGCTGTGGAAAGGTTGTCTTCCTTGTCGAACTTGTCAAAGCAGAGAAGGCTACTTGGCACAAGAATTGCTTTAGATGCGTCAACTGCAACAAGCAGCTCACGTAAGACTAAAAATTCAGTTTGAATATTCATGGACACACGAATATACTCTCTTTGTCCTATCACGAATTGTTAAGAATGAATGGCTCTTTTGTGATAGTGTGGACACGTACTCCTCTCATGAAGGGAAACTCTACTGCAAGGTAAGGACAGCTCAGTGATAATATTTAAATACAGAAATTGCATGGGATGCAGATGAGGAATAAGAAAGGTGTTTTTGTTTGCAGCCGCACTTCAAAGCGTTGTTCCAGCCTAAAGCTGTCTTTGAAGATGAGGTTGTTCTTCCAGTCCGCCCAGAAGTCATCATCAGAGAGTCTCAACCCGTGGAACTTCCTCCTGGCGTCTTCCGAGGTATTTGCATTTTATCTCTGCTTCTTTATCTTTATCTTTATTCCCTCGTCGATCGTCATTCTTATCCTCGCCGCTCTCTCACTTTCTACTACTTTTTTAGTTGTCTTTCAATAATAATATATTTTATTATTACTCATTCTTTTTAATTGCGATTTTTTTAAATGGCGTGTTTTCTCCTCCTCCACCCTAAGTATAGAATAGCGAGATTGAATAAGGTTTATGGATCTGATAATGATGTGTATTGTGCAGCATCGGACGTGCCTTCCACAGGACTTGAAGACATAAATGTGGACGTTCGATCCAAGTTTGAAATGTTTGAGAACTTCAAAGAGCGCAACAAGAGTCCAGTCGGTGACTCTCCTGGAGGACCTGCTAAGAGGTACGCTTCTTTCTAAGACACTTCATTATTTTCATGCAAATACAAGTTCCGAATATAAAACACGCTTTTTGTCTACTGGCAGGTCTGCTTCCGGGCTAGCGAAGTTAGCAGCCCGTTACGAAGGGAAGGAAGACCTGGCAGGAATTCCAAATGATGAGCTGCACGGTGGAGAACCCGTTGAAGGAGAGAGTGACGAGGACATCGGAGACGGCAATGAAATCATTCGGGCGGAAATGCGACGCAAGTTGATGATGAACAAAAGCGACGCAGCTGATTTGATTCAACCGAATCAAATGGAAGAAGTTAGAGCCAAATGGGAAGAAGGAATCAAAATAGACGAGAAGGCTGAACACCGCAAGGCTGAAATGGCCAAGTTCAGGTAAAAATTGAGAAGTTAACAGGAAATATTTGAATGAAGACTGATTTCTCAAACTGTCTTTGCCGTAGGTCTCGACTGTGTCACGGAAAGTCGAACACCATCAAGGAGCAATTTGAGAAGGGAGAGATGGAGAACGGGGGATTGCAGCAGGCACCTTCATCAGGTCGAATCAGCGAGTTGGAAGATTTGCATGTAGAGAAGGCGAAGCGACTGAAGGCAATGTTCGAGAAAGGAGAAGTGGTGCGCGGAGAGGAGGAAGAAGGTGACGATCAGCAACCTCAGTCGCTGGTAGAAAAAGAATCGGCGGTATTCGAGTCGGAGGTGGCGAAGCAAAGTCGAAGTTTGTTTAAAGAGATGGACCAGAATTTGGCGAAGAGCCAAAGTGTCATTCTCCCATCCCTTCCCACGCCACGTACGCCCAGTGAGAAGGTCTTATCGAACAAGGTCAGTGTTGTTACATGTCTCATTAATCCTCCCTCACGCAACATAAAAAACATGCTTAAAGTGGTTGAGGGATTCCTGCTTATTTTAATGGTGGAGGTTGGGTCATTCATTTATTACATTAGGCGCTGTTTGAAAACGCTGCGACAGAAGTTGTCCGTTCAAGCGACCGGGCTGCTGACGTTCTTCCCGTTCAAGTGGAGGATTTATCAAGCAAATTCAAGTTCTTCGAGACTTACGAGAAGCAGTTGGAAGAGGCAAAGCAGAAGAAGAAGGAGTTCCGCATTACTCCTCCAAGGGACCCTGTAAATACTAATTGAATATAAAATACGCGTTCACTTGATAGCTTTGCTTCTATGGGCTTCTATATTTTATACTGCTGAGCTTATGACCGCTTCTTCACTGTAAAAACCTTCTCACGTGGGAAATCCTATAAAACTGTACAGGCGCCTTCAGTTCTCGAGAGTAACGACGACGTCTACCGCGACCCAAATGTGGTGAGATGCGAAGACGTCCTTCCTCCGGTCGAAGACACGCTGGTCAAATCCAAAACGACGTCTAAGATGCTAAACGTCTTCCGTCAACTGGAAGAACAGCATCAAATGAAAGACTCGGTTGACCTCGCAGGACCTCGCCCTCTAAAGCAATTCACTCCTCCCAGAGAACCCTCCCGATTTTTGGGTAACGACGACTCCGAAGAAGAAGTGGAGGAAGAGGAAGAAGAATATGAAGAGGAAGAGGAGAATGACGAAGCCGGAGGAGCGATCAACGAAAAGGACGCTTTCCTCAAGGAAGTTGGGGTGCGTTCATAAAACCCTATAAAAGAACTAGCCATAATAGATAAGGTTAGAAAGAGCTATTTCAAAATTGCTGGTGTGGTTATCGGTGTTACAGTCGCTGGCCCGCGCGAGATCATTGCGCGCTCGGTTCGAGCGGTGGGAAGCAGAGGAGAACCTGAAGAACGAGGAGGTGAGTGAACGAAGCAGCGTTGACGGGACGGGACCGGTAGATTCAATAGAGTCCGCGCGGGAACTAAAGGCGCGGTTTGAAATGCTGCAAGCGCAGCAGGAAGACGCGCAGCGGCTGAAGAAGCCGCAGGTGAACGTGCGTCGCTTTGTGGTGAGTACGGGCGGATGTGAGGGGCACGGGTTGTGGTGGTGGAAGGGTGGCGGAGGCCTGCTCATTGGTTTACGGGATGTGTTTCTTGTATTGCAGTAGTGAGTTGGTGGGTTGGTGGTGGTGGTGGTGGTGGTGATGGTGGAGGGAAGGCAAAGGAGATTCTCACATTGAACAGTGAACAACAAACGGATAATTAATGTTTGCGTAGTTTTGTAATAATTTGACGGTCGCTTTGTACGAATAAAGAGGGTGTTGGTGCTTTAGCATGTGTTGGTGGTGGTGGTATTTAGTAAAGTTAAAGTAGCATCATCATTAGCCATTAGCAGCAGTATTAGTGGTGGTTGGTGTAGTGGTGCAGTGGTGGTTTCCTGGGCTAAAAATACCCGAAGGCTGACAGTGTCCGTGTGCAGCCGCGGACGGAAGTCTTTTTCTTTTTCTCACTTCATTTCCGGCACTCTCCTCTTTCGCTCAGGCCCAGGAGTTGACGAACAAGAAGGAGTGTGTGTCGCTGCCCCCCCTCGTCAACGGTTCTGTCGACATGTCCGAACAGTGCGCCTTCTGTGAGAAGAAGGTCTACGCCATGGAGAAGGTGGAAGCCAACTCGAAGGTGTACCACAAACTCTGCTTCCGCTGCTCGGTCTGCAAGTCCGTCCTCAGGTAACCCGTCCCTCCTTATCCACTCAGCCTATCGTTAACTTCAGTTGAGACGTCTTCTTAACTCATTTAGAATTAAGGTTCTTGGCATTTAATCACGTGACTAACACTTTATTGTTGGCCATCTCCCAAACACTCAACATTCCTTATCATCTCATGTATCTCAGTTGTTAATTGGCTTCATTGTGTAAATCAGGATGGACTCCTTCACGTTCCACCACGGATCGCTGTACTGCAAGAACCACTTCAAGCAGCTCTTCAAGATCAAGGGCAATTATGACGAGGGCTTCGGACACGAGACACAGCGGCAGATTTGGGCCAAGAAGCAAAACGAAAAGGAAAACAACTAAGTAACTGATCATCATGAACTATATTTTATTTCTCGACCATATGCTCATTGCTCTCTAAACACTACATTAAATACGCGCCTGTGTACATTGTGCAGTTTTTACAAACATCGTCTTCCCTCACTAACTCCGTCATTTTTACTCATTAACTCGACTCGTCCTATTTTTATAAGCATTATGATATATGAGTAGTACACCAGGATCGCCAAGGTCGACGATATTCATGTTTCTGGCACGACTTTGCACAAGAACGTGAGAGGGAAGAATTTTATCTCTCGGTCCATCCCACGCGTTGCGTCGAACTCAACCACTGCGTCTTGTCCTTCAACTGAACGGATTATTCCTACTTGTTCACGATATTCTCCTGTCACTACTTTCACCTTGTCACCTGAAACACCATCAATCATCAAAGTTGTTTAGAAAAAGACTAAAGGAGAAGGAAGCTAAGAGTAGGACTGATGATCATTAGTCATTCACGATATGCTTACCTGTTCTGGGGAGCGAGGGTAACAAATACTCAGAAGGAATGTTGACAGTTCTTTCTTCTTGGATTAAATACACAGCACATGATCCCATAAGGACGTTTCTGATTTCTCCCACTTGCCGTCGAAGTCCAGGCTCAGGAATAGTCTCCTTAACCACAACTTCAATGCCGTTTGACATCCAATCGTACGAACCAAAGCTGTCCAATCCTGCGTTACCATAAAGTGTGTTCATGTGTAAGATATTCAGGTTGCACTGCAGTATAGGATTACGGGTGAGTTACCTGTGCCAGGAGTGCCTGGAGGAGCGAATCCGCCTGCACTTGGTGTCATAGGACTGGTGAAGTTAAAACCAGGCGACGGAGTAGGTTGGTTAGAGTAGGAGCCTCCAGCTGGAGATGGATTGTTATCCAAGTAGGCTGAAACACTTCCACCTCCAGGGCTGGGAGCCGAAGAGTACTGACTTCCAGGACCTCCTGCAGGTGAAGGCTGGTGAGTTGCATACGGACTGTGTCCATAATCTGACGCATAACCTGCAAAATAATGAAAGTATTGAAGGAAGACTGTAATCTACTCTTAATTAATACGGTACTAGTTAATTGAGTAGTTCTGGCTCACCTCCAGGAGTAGCAGGTGTGTAAGGAGTGTTCGAATAGCCAGGTGTCTGGGGATTGTAGTTCGAGTCGAAGTATCCTGTGTCACTGGAGCCTTGGCCTCCTCCATCATCTGCTGATCTTGCAGGAGTAGCACCTCCACTGTGAGCTGGGGTTCTGTTTCCAACTTCGTATCCCGGTGTACGATTTCCTTCCCACCCGGGAGTTCTGCTTCCCGCATCCCAAGCTGGAGTTCGGCCGCCTGTAAAACCAATTCAGTGAGCAACCAGCAGACAAAGCACATTTAATCCAAGACGATTAGTATTTACCTGAATCCCAATTTGATGCAGGCGTTCTTGAGCCATGAGCAGGTGTGGCTCCACCTGAGTAATGAGGAGTGACCCCTCCGTCGTGCATTGGAGTCTTCGGTCCCCAAGTTGATCCGCTTCCTTGTCCCGGCGTCTTTCCGTAAGTTGTGATTCCCCCTGACTTGTCGAAACTTCCTCCGGAACCTCCAATAACTCGAATTCTGCAATAA
>JAQGAC010001986.1:0-11701 GCA_034696585.1 Isotomurus maculatus
AATTTTTGAAATCGGTTGGTTAGATCCGGAGGAGTAGTGAACGGAAGGATCAATCTCGGAATTTTATTAGGTAGGATTATGGCCTTGGTCACTTGTCATTAGAATTGCATAAGTTGGTAAAGGCTTCTGGTGAACATGCAAACCAGAATCTAATTGGAAGATGTCCTTATATTCTACTGATTTAAGCGAAGAAATTCAGCTCCTGCGTATTTTGGCTTTCCTAGCAATTTTTTATCATTTAGAATGGTTGAACAATTTATATCATTGAGGAAGGAGCCATAGGCACTTCTAGATTGAGCTTGCAACCTTTCAGTTCGTTCTATGAGACACTTATCATCTTAAATTCCACGATGTCATCCCTTCTTCTAAAAGGATTACGATATTCTGAATTCTTAATGAAGACTGACTTATTGTGAGTTGCTCCTTCCTCCAACTCAAACTCGAGTCTTGAAAATAGGAAGCCAAACGGGATGACAATGCTGAGTAAAATGTAACTCTCAGGAGATTTAAAAGCTTTTATCTACTCAGATTTAATTACATTCATGAGAAACACAGGATTCACAAGGTCGGTCAAAAATTGTTTCACTATGTGTTCCAACCTTCCAACAGTATTCTCATCATGACGTGATGCGACTTCTTGGGCCATAAGTCTTAAAGTTAATTAGATGACACAAGTTCAACAGTTTAGCCCTGTCAATGTAATTAATTTACTTACGGCCAAATGAACCACTACTTGAATTTTAGAATCAATTAAGATTGCGTCGATTGTAACAATGATGGACACATACTTTGGTACAATGCTATCATTAGCCGGGAACGGTAATTGAACCTATTTCTTGATATTTATTCAATTTATGTTATACAAGTTTACGGACGCGAAAATATAATTTTGTATTCAAGTTGTCCATTTCTCTTACTGGCATCAATTTAAAATAATTTTTGATTATTATGAGTATGAATACGAACTGACCAAAAAGTTTTGAAAAAAGAAATATTATTATTATTTCCAAAATCCATCTGTTTCCCACAGCATTGACGTTAAATCTTTGAAAGTCTACATAAGAACCACTAAAGTATTTCCTTCATTGAATCCTTTAATTCTTGATGTTCTAATTCTGGTCGAGTCCAATTAACTCCGGATACGCAGGATATTGGTGAAAGTAAGGGTGATGGAGAAAGCCTGATGTTCGAACGCACGTACCTTTCTATCTGCCATTTCTATAAACTACTGCAGAAGTCTGTGTATCCACAATATAGCCCTAGTGGAATTCCTTTCATCATAATTATCCCTTTGACTCCCAATTTCTCTCCAGTCAGGACAGTTTGTTCCTTTTGAACGTTGGTTCTGTCTCCGTCTGGTATTCACATCAGCAGTCAGCAATGTGCACACTACAACTTCTGCAACCAACAACTTCGGTTTCTGTACTCAAACAATCACAACGCCTGTTCATCATAATTGCCTCTGTTTCCAACTCTTTGCCTTAATAAATACGCCCAACTTCAACATATCCTGTACCTTCTTCTGTGGGATCAAAATATCCTCGTGTCAAAGAGACGTATAGAGCAAAGACATTCCTTTTGGGCAATGAAAGCGTCTGACTTCCATGTATTTCCCAAGTTTGAAGGAATTTCTTTACAACTCTCTTGCTTGGTGTGGTTGGGTCATTTCATAATTGTTCCTTTCATTGCACTCAGCCAAGCTTACTGAGGAAACGACTTCTACTAATTAAAATAAACGCTGGTTTTCTCCATTTGGATGGTGCAGTCGATACTACCGAATCCTTACAAAGCGGCAGGATTTTGTAAGGAACCCGACGCACTCAATAAATAATTAGAAATCAAATGAAAGTTTCTAATTAAATGAAAAATTCGGGCGAAAGTGAGAAAAGAAGAACTCGCGGTAGCTGTCAGTAATTATGGAAAAGTTCAGAGTGAAAGTCAACACACACACGTACAGCTAGTTACTCTCTTGCTGTGCCAGTTTAACTTTGTTGAAATACCAGAGTTAAACTGTACTAACCAAGCGAGAGAAACTTTGGCTAGGAAAAGTTCAGGGAAAATAAAGTAGCCATGTAATACGTAAAGTCATAATGAGTGTGAACGAATGTAAAATCGGATTCATAATTGGATTAATTAGCGTTGTTGCTTTCCGAACAAAAGTCTGGTCAAACTTTCGTGCGTGAGAATAGAAGTTTTAAGTTCCGGTTTGTAATGACGCTCCGTTTAACTTTTAAGGCTTAAGTTTTTTAATGTCGATGCCCATCCTACTTTTGTTTTAGTTTGTTTCTGCATGCCTCTGATTCGATTAGAATGAACACTTAGGATAAAGAGGAATGTAATTAAAATCACCTGCACGTTTTAGCTTTTGTGTATTTTGTGATGTGGGGTGCAGAGCTTTAAACAGGTCGCATAAATAAACGCTAGGCACTCCTGGGTTATTAATATTACAATCACGCAATGTCATCTTATGCTTAAGGTTGTATAAATCAAGTGAAGTTAACTGGTGAATGGTAAGCACACAACAAAACCCGAAGGTAGAACTATTCTAGAGTCACCGATCTCTGTGGTGAACTAATTGCCCGTGTCACAAATCTAAGCCACCCGTGTGTATTCTACCAATCAGGAAAATAAATACATTGACTTTGGTAAAGCTACAGCCTCGGGAGAAAGAGGTGACCGGAGGATGAACAAACTAATGCCTAGGTTGACTTACATGAAATCCAGCAGGAATATCTATAGAGCAGTGTGTAAATCCATGGTGATATTCATTAGATGACTCCAGGACTGCATACAGAGTTACAGAATCGTGTTCAGTTTGTGCTTAGGCACCACTGGAACTAGTGACTTGTGATAAAACGGATAAATGACTTTGTGTCATTGGAAAGCAACCGATTACAAGGGAAGTTGACAAGGAAGCAGTGGGAGTCAAAGTACAAGGGAACAAGGACATGACAATCTTGTAGGTTCATGAAAAGCCTGAATCTGTACAAACTACTGAGAGACTACTTTCAGCTACCTGTGAGCCAACACACCCGGTTTAATTTACAAAGAGCTGACCACAAGGCCCCAATGGATCATTCGTTACCCGGAATCGGAGAGAACTCACACACAAACACATTCAAAGCAAACCCTTGTGTGCCATGAATCAATGTTTGGTCGTTTTTTATTTTATGTGCATTTGTACTTTCCCTTCTTTCTCCGTAAACACACAGAGAATAGGGCAACAGCTTCCCCAACAGTCCGTTTTACTTACTTCGTATTACTTTGGTGAGAACTTAGACAAGTAAAAAATAAAATAGACTTACGACTAGCCCAGTCGTATTTGTTTCTTGTTGTGTGGTTCACAGTCCTTCCTCATTCTTACTTTCTCTTCAAATCCCACACACTAAAGTAATAGCTCTCTCTCCAAGTACATAATAATCTTGATTCTCGGTAGCAATAACTTCGTGTCATTTAGTCTAATGGACTTTCTCTTTCCTTTCCAAATTGCTCCTTCCTACCAGCTTATCTAGGCTTATTAGCTTCCCAGATTTCCTTCCAGTTTGATTTTTTCTTCCTCAATCAATCCTCACACTGGTTACGTTGTACTTAGGGAAAGTATTACTCTGCTTAGCCACAAAAAAATGCCACGACAAGAAAACAATAAATGAGTTCGAGCATTGTGCCCTCTCAGTCTTTTATATTTATTTATTTGTCCCTGCATGGTCAGCCAAGTGTATACGCTTCCATACAAGTTTACTGCGGGAGTGAATGTCCCATCATTACGAGAAATTCGTCACAATTAAGTCTATGCCTGAGGTATCTCATATAACTTTGCAGCCTTCGTAGTAAGCTTTGGTTTATTTATACGTGGGCGTCTTTATAAGAGTCCATTCACTTCAGCTTTCCCAGTAATTGTCTCTTGTCTCAGACTATTCGAAGTTTCGGAGACTCGAGACTCCACATGAAAGAGAGAGACTGCAGAGTGCGGAGTAATTTGTAACCAAATCTATCGCATGAAATTGCAAATTCCCGTACGAGTGGCAATTGCACAACAATTCTGTAGCGCTTTCCCTTCCTCTTAAGTGCGGATGGATGGACCACTTCCCAAGCGATCATCAGCGTAGCTTTTGTACTTGTACGGAAGGAAACTACACAGAGAGAAAGTACACACACACACGTACGTTGATGTTGTTGTACGACTTGAGACACACATTTTTATGCAGAAGTTCATTGAGGAAAGAGTGAGAAAGTCGTAGTTTTATATTCTCGCACACTCCCTCTCTACTAATGTACTTGGCGATAAGGCAAGTGTGGAAAAAAGGCGAGAGTAGATTTAGTTGGAGAGAGTGATCCAATGGTCTTTATCTCACTTTTCCTGTTTACTTATACAAAACCTGGAAGAAGTACAATGGATGTGTATGTTGAGCATTGTGTATATTATTCTCACTCGCACACAAGGGGATTTCTTCACGCGTTCCACCAGACGAATACAGAGAAAGTTGGGCTGTTGGTGGTGGTGGATGGAAGTGAAGTCTACACGAGGAAATGACTGCAGTAAGAATGCCTCCTCAATGGATATGTGTGTGTGTGGCAGTGGCAGTGGCAGTGGGTGATGGGTGTGTGTACAGAATAAGTAGGAAACTAAAGAAAGTTGGTGAAAGGACTAATGTGCTGAGAGAGAGCTATCCGTGCTACCAATACTTACACACTTACTTCGCCTTCTCGAGTTCAAGATTTACCCAAGAATTAGGTTACCTTTTTATTCGCAACACAACCCGAAGAATAAAGACGCGATAGAATACGAGACATTCGAGTGTTGAGTGTGAATTGTGTGTGTATACTTATGACTTAATCCTACTACATGTGAACATTGATACCACATTGATACGGGAACAACCTAAACTATGAGAAAGTTAGTACTGCTTAGTTATAGCTCAGTTATTACAATATTTTATATCTACCAGTTTAATGAATGCAGTGGTAGTTATACTTCGTTTATTATACAGTAGGTCAGTATCTAATCTGGCAAGGGAGTCCTATCTAGAATCCATTTTCATTAAATAATTTAGCCTGAACTTGAGTGAGTTGGGTTTTTATTGAAGTAAAAAGTAAAGTATAAGAGAAAGATATGGCGGTTTGGGGAGTTTTAGGGAAACCGATATATTTGGATAAAAAATCCTGAAACTTTTGGACTTCTTGTCTAGATTCTAAGATTGTACATGTGTTTCACACAGCGTTGAAATTATTAAATGCATCATACTTACTTCCACTCTGGTAGACGGTGAGGATGAAGAGATTTAAGATATCACTTTGTAAAAAGCACTCACGGATTTTTATAGCTTTTCTCCGTTCCAGTGTACATACATTTCTGTAAACGTGTGGGGGACCTGCATATCCGCAATCCAATAATATAATAATGTCTTATTCACTACTACACACGTATGCAAGGAAGGGTAGAAGGTCGGTTTAACCTTTTTTGAAATCCACTAGCAGTAGCTGTAGTAGCAGTTACTGAGTGTGTGGACCACACACCACCTTGTTAAGAGGAAGATGAAGTTTTTCGAGTCAGTTACAATTCAATCGAAGCATTTTTTGAAATTCACCGAAACTCAGATGGATGAGATGGGAAAGTAGAAAGTAAGATGAAATTCTTGGTGAGAAACTACAGAAGGAAGGACGACGGGTGTGTGTGTACATGTGCTTTCATCTTTGAATCCAACGTGCTCAGCAGAAATGGAAAAGTCAAGTGGATAGCGGATCACACACACACCGAATGATCAGAGTAACTTTCTTTTTGTGTCTTGTGAGATTGAGTTAAGAAAGATGACTTCCTTTGGATTATAAAAAACCGTAATATTATGCAATATGCAGACACATCTTTTGTCTAGAGATGTGCAGATGATGAGGAAGGTTAAAGTACAACACAGACTTTTGGGATGAATCCAGTCTGACGTAACTTTTATCCCTCCTACTGAGAGATGCGATGAGAGTCGTTTTTAGAAGTGAAAGTAGAGCACTTTCTCCAAGAGGTTACTTCATCGTGTGTTTTCAATGTTCATGTGGGTTGCAAAAGTATGCAGATTTTTTGCAAGGAGTCCGCTGTGTAAGGTGATGGTGAGTTTTGCACGGGTAGAGAAAACTTTTTTACACTGCTTTCTCCACTCCTGCTGCTAAATTATGATGATGATGTTATAAGAGAGAATTTATTTTAGACGTTTTATTGATACTCCCCTCACTCTTTTTAAAGGGATTGAGTGACAGGATGGAATGTAAAACTCGGTGTGTGTGTTATTGAGTTCTTCTTCCGAATGCTCCGAGCTCATGGAGAACTACAAATCTAAAGTGAAATGGACTTTTACTTGAAATGTTTTGTGTCCTCAGGCGAAGAAGAACTTGTTTTATGAGGTGGAGAGAGAGAGAGTAAAATACAAGAGTGTTTCTCACCCGAATTTCGATCTCTCAACCGAATCGGTGCGAATGTAAAATGAGACTGAAGGAGAGAAACCGGAGTTTAGCTCGTTTCGTGGATTCCTCGTGTACTTCCTCAGAACCAGCATAGCATTCTCGTCAGTAGGGAACTCGAGTAAATGCACACAAGCAGTGGTAACATCGTTAGTTTGGCAAGGAGTCGAAGAAGTTCTCCCAGCTGAAGTGTGGGAGAAAGGGAAGTTCCCGAAAAAATCATGCTGTGTTGGCGGATGTGCAAGAGAACCTCTCACAGAATGAGAGACAGATAGGATCCGAGTGTTTTGAAATAGAAGATAAGTAGATCTACATATAGGCGACATCACTGATGAAGGAGGAGAGCACAGGTGAAAGGAAGAAGGTTATATTTATATTATTATAGAGTATGTCCAAATAAACCCGCAAACTTTGCTCGTACTTTCTCCCAGCATCTTTAGTACCATCTGACTTCAAATTGAAGCAGATACGGACTTATCGTTTCACACTGAATTGGCAAGAAAATCCAATCGCGACGTCTACGCGTATGGGAAGAAGGTGATAAGAAGTTGACTGGTTTGGTAGAATTGTCGCATTTCTTAATGAGTAAAGAATAGGGAATTTCTTGTGCCTTCGTGTTTGTCCAGGTGACGAGTCTCACACTCCTGCGAGTCTCATCTCGTAAGTCTGTCAAGTAAGTTGCACTATTGGAATTTTGTGCACAGATTTGAACTTTCACCTTTCTTGCATACTTAGACAAACGCGTGCCTACTTTAAAAACAAATCAAGAGACAATAAGTAGTTTGGAAAAACATCTCGGTTATAGGAAAAACAAGAAAGTTGACTTCTGTGCTTTTGATCACGAAGACGGAATGAGAAGGAATGTTGTTGGATGCAGAAGGCAAGTCAGGACGAATGAACCTCTCCTCTCTTGTGTCAAACTAAAGAAGAGGGAGAAAGTTTTTGTGCTTAGAAAGAGTGGAAGCGAGTGTGCAGCAGAAGTCTTTCATGAGTCCATACAGAATGTGTTTCCATTTCCATCCGTCAACGTAATTCATAGGGAGAATTTGCTTTATTCCGCCTTTCATCTAACTTTAGGAGAGGAGAGTGTACGTCTACTCTTGTCTCATCAAATCATCCCAGTTGAGAGCAATGTGTCGTGGTCCCTGTGTTCCGTCATCCGCCAACCACGGCTGTTACTTCTCCTACGCGTCCTTCAGCTTCGGACGCCCAAGAATTCAGACAAGAATAGCATTGCGAGTCTCTGAATAGTTCAGACTAGTCGCAGTACTCATGCTTTCTCTCTCCTGTCTTTCATATCGAATTCTTACACGAAGTAGTACACTATAATACTGACTGGTAGAGAGGGCTGTGTCTCCTGAAAAGAAAACATGTGAATTTGCATTGAGGAAAAGATTAGTGGTGAAAGTAGAGGTAGTGGCAGTTGAAAGAAAATAAAATGTGTAGTACTGACAAGACAAGGGATACTGGGTCTGTGTGAAAGTTTCACTGTGTTGGGAGTCATACACTAGTCCAGGGTTCTTCTAATACTAAAGTAAGGGCTGCCTGTGTAAATCTTGGTGTCACAATGGTGCACATCGAGTCGTGGATACTCTTGCTAACTAAATGGTGGCTCAGTATCTGAGTCAGTAGTGGAAGAATGTAGTTCACTGGAGAGACTTGAACAATACCCCTGATGCTGGTGAATGCATGGTGTGGTGATGGTAGGAGAGGTGCTGGAAGCGCCAGGCGCCAAGCGCAGAGACTCTTCTTTTTCGCAATGGACCAGATAATCGATTTCTCCGAATTTCTAGGCAAGTCTTACACACTCCCACTACTACTACTGTGGGTGCATTTTGCCAAGGAGTCTTTGGTCAAAACTACTTCAAGAGCGGGTTCTGCTTTCTCCGTATACAACTCAATACAAACAATGAGTTCTCTGTGAGGAACTGTGTGTAGACGGGTGTAGATCTTTAGTCTCGAGGTCTAGAGAGTCTCCTTCTTTAGATGAGATTCTGCCACACTATGGCATATACACACAGCGAGAGTTAAAGAAGGAGAAAGTGTCATAGACTTAAACACAGATTGTCTATAACTTGTGAAAGAAAGTAGGAGAAAGTTTAAGTAGTTCATAGTTGGTATTCCCTACAATGAAATGCATTGCAACACGCAGAAGATATACAGCTTCCGAGCTTTCATTGTAAACGAGAGTGTGAGACCCAGTTTCCCTACTGTAGAATGTCGAATATGGTTCTCAACGTGAATTTGTCCTGAGTTTGCACACAGCAAGCACATTTATAAAAGTGCATATCTCTTTCCTTCATATCTTTCCTATTGTCTACTCAGCAAAGAAAGATGTATAAACATATATATTTATGCTTTGTTATACACCACTACTTCTATGTGTAGTGTAAGTTACTTGACAAGACTATCAAATGAATTCTCCTGCCTCATCTTCAAGTATTTTATGGGCGTAATGTTCAATGAGATGGTTCCTTCTCCCGTTTCTTATGCTTATAATAATCATAGTCTTTGAGAAACATCTGTCCTATTATCGTCTGGAATTGAAGGAACAAATGGAATATGAATGAAACTTGCTGCACACACACATACTTATTGGAAACGAGGAATGATAGCCCACTTGGTAAATATTGGTTGTTCTATATGGTAGTTCTTCCCCTTGGAAAGAAACAGAGAATACATAAGGTTCGTAGGAATAGAGAAGTACAGAAGACGCTATAATATAGCGTATAAAATACTCAAAGCATAAATTGTTGGTTGGATGATGGTGATGAGACCTGAGACGCTGCTGTGCGTTCAAATTTCAAAGTAGTTTAACGTTTGAAGCATAAAAGGATAATCGTAAAGGATTCTTGGAATAGTTGGGGATCCGAGTGAGTAGTTCCACGAATTTGGAGGAGAATGAAGATATCGAATTGTAATTTGAACTAGTTGAGCCTACAACCACACTAACACGATGAGATGAAGAGAGACAAGTCGAAAACCAACATCGGTCTCGGTTTGGAGACAAATGAACAAACTTTAGGCACACAAAACACGACTGGTGAATTGGTTTTTCGTGGAAGAGTATTATGTAAGCTTTCAATAAGATAATGTACACTTTCACGGATAGTACGGTCTCAGTATTATCTTCATGCCGATAACTTTGTATGAAGAAATAATATGTAAGAAGGAATATTATCTCAGGGTGTGTGTAGGTGAAAGACTGTTTTCTAACGATATAACTTTCCTTGTGTTTTCCACATTTTCCATTGTGGGATTCCATACACTTAAGACAACCTTGTAGAACGGTTGATATGACGGTAGAGATCATGAAATGAAATGAGACATACTATAAAACGACATTGCTCTTGTGGACTACCCTAAATATCTTCTTCTTGGGTTCAAAAGAGCGAAGAAGGTGAAATGGACCGCAAATAATGTAATTGAGGGAGGTGATGATAATAACGATAATGTGGGGAGGAATGGAATTGGTTGGGAGATGGAAAGTTCAATAAAAAGAGAAATATTTTGGGCATGACAATATTAATAATTGCTACAATGGTAGTGTGCATATGACAGCATTCGATTTCTGCGAGACGTATGATGGCCAAAGGCTGTGGCAGTGTGTAGTGGTAAAATACGGGTGTCTACAACAAAAATGATTGAAGAGGGTTCTTGAGATGCTACAGATGGATGAAGAAACGCTTCTTCTTCTTCGTCTTCTTCTACAAGTCTCTAGATTGTAGAAGTATTTGAAGAAGAGCGTTCGTACGAAACAAAACTTTTTATGGAATAAAGCATTGTGAGTTCGCCTCTCGTTCAGTAAAAAAAAGAACCAATTTCTTTGCTCTTCTTTCAGGCAAACAAAGTTTTGGTCAGGAGATATATGAAAGTTCCTTGGCTTTTATGAGTGAGTGATGAGTGTAATAGGCAGAGTTGTGCTTGTGTGTTAAGCAATGATCATTATTACGGAGGATGGTTTGGGATTGCTTATTGGTGAGGAAACTGTCATTCACAAGAGTTAGCGTGTTTGAAAGCACAAAAGAGGAGTCTATAGGGGATATTGTTGGATATGTTTTCCTTCCGTCCAACTTCTTGGCGTTTCCTTCCATCACACAAACTGAAGGAGAGGGTGGTTGTGAAAAGACTTCTTGTGTCTCCGTTCCTCCAGCGACTTGATGTGAATGATGAGAAACTTAGAGGAAGTTTTATGAGAGGAAGGAATAAATGATGGTCGTGAGGTGATTGAAATACCAGATAAAAGGTATGTCCTTATGGTATCATTACTTTTATTGAAGGTGGTGGAAGTGGTGAGAAAAGGTTAATTCAATTATCTTCCTTGTTACTCATCTCCTCGATTCATCCTCTCTTCTAAAGGAGGAGTTAGTTTGTGGACGATTGATAAGTGTGGGTGATAAAGTAAACCTTCTGTTGGTGCATTTCTTGTGTACAAATGCTAACTCAATTTTATCGGCTGTTCGTGTGTTTGACTGGAAGTTCGAAACTTGCTTTAGGGTAAAAATAGAACTGCTGAAGGGTGTGCATGATGTGATGATAGAGAATTAAGCGTGAAAAGAATCGAATTTGAACACAAGACTACCCTCGCATCTTGTGGTAGGCAGTAAATGTGTTTGCTGTGTCTGTGTAGTCTTCTGTATGGCTTCTGACATTGACCTGACTTGTGACATGACATCGCCTGTCAAGACCATGTCATTTACGTAAGCTTTTGAGGTTTCTTCAGTGAATCTGCTAAGATGCTGGAGACTTAAAACGATTTATATTGTGTATGTGAGGGTGAAGCTGTGTGGAAAGTGTTGAGGAGCAAGTGTGCAATGGAAAGCTTAGTGCGTCTTGGAGAAATGATAATCAACTTAAGTCTGAGATGAAATGATGTCATGTCCAAAATAATCGTGGGTTCTTATGACCAGATATTTGATCAATTAAAATTAAATGGGATATATGGAAATCAGGTAGAATCGTGAGGCACGATTGACAGGGGTATTCTTGTGGTATTATCTCATGCAATTTAATTTACACACAATTAATCCATTGGAAATTCCAGTATGCCATGAATTCTGGTTGTATACTTGTTAAGGAGCTTCACAAACCTAGAAACAGAGTGAAAACTATTTCAAAAAGCTAACAATATAAAAACTATTTTTTCAACAATAACTCTATATAGCTTTGTACGACGCTTTGTAGCAAAGTTCACACAATTTGATAGAAGAATGTACATAGTGTGTAAATGTGTGGACACAGTTTGATAGTAAGCTTT
>JAQGAC010001987.1:0-11695 GCA_034696585.1 Isotomurus maculatus
AAGTGAAGTTGTGAGTCCGAATTCAAGTTCACTGCCTTCGGATTCATGCAGAGTGCGTACAAACGTCGCCCGTAAAAAAACTAGTGGACAAATTGGGGCTTTAAGGATCAGATCATTGGCGAATTCTGAAACTGGAAGAATGGAAACTGATCTTTTGGCTGACGATAGCGAAAAACCATCTTCTACTTCAAATTCGGCTATTGCAACGGACAGCATGTCGCTAGGATTGTCCACTAGCGTTGGTGACTTCTACGGCGACGAAGTGGTGTTGTTGGATGCACCGGATGGTCTAGAAATCCTGCGACTTGAAAACTACTTCGAAGATCCTTCTGAAGACTCCGATGTTGTATAGATTTGTTTGGGAGTGATTAGCCTAATTCCGACGAAGATGTATTTTCCACTGCGGTTCTTGATAATCAGGATGCTAATCAAATTGCAAGAGAAGGCCGGCGTCTTTATTCCCATTCGTCTGCTTATCACACAGGTAAATCAAATTTATCCCAGTCGAAATAATAAGTTGTAAAACCTGAATTCTAATGGGATAATGAATTTAAGGTGCTCACGACGACCGACTTCTGAGTGAAGAGAATATCGAAGTTTTCCGTGACACCTTTGGACATGTGTCATCAAAGCTGATTCGGCAGAAAGTGGATACAGCAAGGCAATTGCAGAAAACGTGATTGAGCTGATGGAGTCGCTTGGTGCGATATTTGCGCTGAGGTTTTGTGTAAACAATATCAAGATGTACGTAAACTTAACCAACAGTTTTGTAATGAGTTTGAATCCTATTTACCGATTGTGACCTTGCTTTAAATTTGATTTCCCATGCAGTTTCACCAGTTCAGCAAGACAACTCACGACCACACAATTACCGAAGAGATTGGAACCGAAAGAAAATCGAAAGATGGACAGAAAATCGCTCCAATCTATCGATGCCAGATGCACGAGAAACAAGTCCTGAGTCAGTTTTGTCAAGATTGTGACACACGGCTGTGCGATTTATGCATTGACACAGACGCACGGCATAAGGATCACAAGATTACGTCAGTTGAGCTCTGCGTCAAGGAAATTAAAGAGTACATGAATTCCAGTGCAGAATATTTACCGTAAGTTATCGAATAAGTTTCCTATACAGCTAAACACTTGCTAATTACGATTTTTAACCGTATTATGAGCGTTAATCATGTTAATACTTTTGCAGGACTGTGTTTGCAAAAGCCATACAAACATGTGTTTCACGGCTGAGAATAAATATTTGAAAAGGGAAACAGCCGAAAACTTCCAGTTGTGAGTTTTTTTATATCTTCATCATTATCATCATTAGTCGTTATTGTATTTTTTATTTTTATTGATTTGTCCAAAGAATCTTGTCTGCACTAATAAAAAAGGAATTGGAATTGCGGAAAGAGATCAGCAAAATTACAAAAATCAGGGCGAATGTCCACTGCGTCAAACGAGCTAAATTCACTTCAGTTTTACTGCAATTGGAAAACTACAAAAATATCATTGGAACTCTTCGACACTGCACAAATGAGCAAATTCTTTTGGATTCGAGACAGTAAGTTGATTTAGAAAATTGCATAAAAAAGTATTACCGGTTTTTAATTCGACTTTCTTTCATTTTGACACTTTCTTTAGCATCCTCTCGCGTTTCCAAGATTTGAAAAATCAATGTTAAATGTTCTTCGACAAGTCTAAAAGATCAGTTTTCGTGGAAGAAGGACATCATTTCATGATGGAAAGAACTGTCGTTTCTAACGTAGAAGCTCGTGAGTTACTGAAGCTATATATATATATATATATTTTTTTAAGCATAAAGTACGAAAGGAATATTTACTGACTTGTGTTTCTCTATTTCAGTTATTATGAATGACTTGGGGAAAATTGAACTCGTAATTAGCATCCGATGCTAATCAAATTGCAAGAGAAGGCCGGCGTCTTTATGCCCATTCGTCCGCTTATCACAGAGGTAAGTCAAATTCATCGCAATCAAATAATAAGTTGTAAATCCTGAATTCTAATCGGATAATGAATTTAAGGTGCTCACGACGACCGAATTCGGAGCGAAGAGAATATCGAAGTTTTCCGTGACGCCTTTGGACAAGTCAAAGCTGAATCGGCAGAAAGTGGATACGGCAAGGCAATTGCAGAAAATGTGTTTGAGCTGATTATCGCCTCTTGTAAATCCATCGCCACTAAACCTTCCTTCCAAGAAATAATGACTCCAACGTTAATTCAATTGCGATCGTTTTTAAAGAAGAAATGTAAGAAACCTGAAGTGGCAAAGAAATTCAAGGCTTTGATTGAAAAGGTACTACACACTCAGAAAAAGTCACAAATTACGAATTTGATTGTTCAATGACAGTTTAATTTAATTCACATTTTACTTCCCTAGATTGAAGTTTGTATCGTCCAAAAGGCACAAGCGTTCGAAAGCAATCAAGTTTCCCTGTCAGATTTCAAATTTTAGCAAATTCTTCGTTTTCAAATGGAGTCGTCGAAACCTTAAACGCCATCATCGACTTCTCGACATCATACGCAACGACTGAAGCTAAAATCAGGAAACGAAATAATGAGACACGCGAGTAGAAATTGATTCCAAAACCAACTGCTTCCCAGCCAAAAACAGGAAATGCAAATGCAAAGAAGATATCCGGTTCCGGTCCGATATTTTCGACGACGGACGACGAGAGTGACAGTGAGGAAGAGTTCCAAACGAAGTAAGATGTGTCTGAGGAAGAAGCCGATGAGAAAGTGCGTCAGCACCCAAAACAGGAAAGGAAAGCTGCCAAGAAAACGTCGAAGAGAATAAGCTGAAGATGAAGAAGAAGACAAACTTGAAAGTGAAACATTCTGCCGGAGACGCTCAAGACGAATTGGTGGACTTTGAGCTGTCAGACTTAAAGTGTAGAATTAATTAATTAATTAATTAATTGCTTCTTTGTATTTCATAGCGTGAATTTGAGCGTGATTTATTAAATGACTGTGTATGTTATCTTAGTGACTACAATTGCATTGGATTCCTATTCACACTTGTTGGAATTGGTTTAATGTTGACCAGGCTGAGACGCATTTGCATTATGAGTGACGACATTCTCGTTGTTCTATGAGTTGTCGATTTATGAGAATATACTTGGCAGCGCACGCAGTCTTGGGAAGAATGAATTTCTCGCAGAACAGTCTTCGGTCTCTGGCGAACGAACTGACCTTCGGCGTCTGCAGGGCTCGCAGGAACGCCAGCACGAAGGAGAAGCAGTTGTTCCTGTCTTCGTTGTACCTGCAAAGGATTTCAATTAGCGACATTGTTTTCACGGAAGCTTCATTAAATTCTTAAGATGAGAATCTTTACGGCTTACTGTGTGGCTGAGCCAGGTGTCCTGTGCTGAGACGACGGTGATGGTGAAGTTCCAATATTGTTCCCACGATGACAAGTCTTTTTCTATCTTGAAGTCTCGGATAGCCACGCACCTCTTCCGACTCGACGTCGTCTCCACCTGAAGTCCATCCGCGTCGAACTCGTAAACGATTCCCTTCGAAGAAGTGATTCCAATGTGCAGGAAATCTGCATTCTTGTAATCCCTGCAACAGCAAACCTTTACAACCGACTCACAGAATGGTATCTTCTTTCTGCGACCAAACTCGCGTTAAGAAATCTCCTTTGTTTGGCGTCAGTACGATTGAGTAGGGACAATTCTTAGCTTCTCGGAACGGCGTTCGAAGTCTGGAGAGAAAGTTTGCTATAAATAGACGTGACTGAGTTTAGCGAATCTGATGTCAACAAAATGTTGGAAGTTGCGTCTTCAAAATTGGAAGCGTTTTGGAAACTTAACGTGTGAAAGTGCTTGAAAGCAGCGAAATAGCTTCTCAAGAAAATACCCGTATTAGTGAAGACGGTTCTCCAACAACCAAACGCTGTCGACTCCCGTGAAAATATTCTTCAGATGAGTTTTTGGTGAGGTATGCCAGTTTGATTGAGACTCCACTACCGTTCACATGGAACTTGCAGACCACTAATACGACAATCGTTAGTTGCTCGCAACCATCAGAGAAAGTGTTACTCAGCGAAATGAATAAATCGTCACCAACTTACATTGAGCATTTGATTAATGCCACCCTTCAGTTCTGAAAATGATCTAGTATATAGGATATTTTGTATGCTTTGGAACATTCAGAGTCTGAAACTAATCGGTGAACTGTATTTAATTTAGAAACTAGTTTCATAGTCGTTTAAGCAATGCAATGACAAGTAAAGGCTCGTCAATTTGTTATCTTAAACCAGAATCTAATTGCGAATAGATATTTGCTCTGTTCAGATTATTTCAAAGTCTCTATTTTTAAAGAATGAGTACTTGTGTTCCCACAGATTCAGAGGTTGCATAAAAGTTTTATTCAGAGAAATTCCCGATTTAATTTCATGTTAATAAAAAGATAAACTCGAATCTCTCGTGCAGGCATGGTTAGATCTTACAAGGCACACAGTATTGAGCTATTCCCTGTTCAATTCTTTCAAGTTACGGTTTCTTAAAGTAACCGTAAATCCATCAGTCAATCATTTCATTTCATCTAATTCCTTCCTTAGCATTCATTGGTAATACTTAATTATAAACTATAACATAATATACGCTATTATAATTTAATATTAGATTATTATGGCGAACAATTTTGTATTTATTGGTTAATAATGGTTATTGTTCAGAAAACTTGCAATCAAAACTTAAACGTCAGTAGATTCGTAGCATAAGCCAATGATAGGTAATGAACGATCTGCTTACACAACAAGAGCTCCTTTCCCAGGTTGAGTTAATCACGAAGTAGAATGTGGTACTTAACATGGTTGTCATTCAGATGAGTTCAGAAAAGGCTACAGAATTTGTCACAAGTAGCTTCAGCGGATTATTTATGAAATTATGTGACTAAGAACTACTGATTAACGATGCATTAACACTTTCTCTATAAAATGCTTTCTGTTTTTGCATTAAAACTTACAATTTTCTCTACTGATACATTTAAATTTTGGCTTTATATACAACGAATCAACATATAACTTAAGTAATTGCCTCGTAGCTGCAGGCTGCATGTAATTCCACATGCATACATAATTAGTTAGAACATGAAATATATTTTTAAATAGTTCGACAGGCTTCCAAGGATAAACACGAAAACTGGAAGTTGGAGTAGAATTGGAATGAACAGTATCTAAGCAAATGTAGAAGGGCGAACGTAGAATGGTACGTCTATAAATTAAAAGCGGAATAAACTACACAGCTTACTTCAGTCCGTTAACATGCAGTCGAACAAAGTCGAACAAAGACTCCCCAGCAATACAGAGAATTGGAATCTGTGACTGCAACGGTGTACAAGTTGCAGGTGATGAGTTTAGTTATCTTGTTTCCCTGGAATACATCATGAAATGCCGATGTCGAATGTTCTAGCCTTGAAACTACATACGAGATCGATTCGTCACACCAAGTTGCTACTTTTCCGGAATCCGTTGCAACTATGCATCTTATAGACGATTATGAGATACAAGTAACTTTTCATGACTTAATCCCAATCCACTTGCCCGAGGATGAGTTGTATACTACTGTAAATAAATTCAGTTCAATGATTATTGTTCTGAATCTACTCACGAGTTTCTTAAGCTATACACAATGATGACTTACGACTTAGCGTTCTCATTTCTAGAACGATCCAAAGGGTCGGAGATGACAGAGAAGGCAACTCTAGCGACCCTAATTTGTTGTACCGGGGGTCCCAACCTCAAAAGCGATAGAGTTTGAGGAGAATTTAATTCATACCGATTGATTCTTTCTCCCAGCTCCCAAAGTCTGCCATAAAAAATGTTATCAATGTAGAAGTAAGTAATAACATTCGTAATTAACACGTTTTTAGGGAATAGAACTTTTGAATCGACAAGGTCAAACTGTCAAACCCCATAAGACTAACGGTTAGGTCTTAGTATACAGTTCTGTGAGACTAACACACCTTTCGGAAAGCTGTTCATCCGAGCTCGGTACGGCATGAACCACAAAATGAACATTCGACATGTTCCAGCTTTTGACGTGGCATTAAAAGGCCACAGCAATTACTCCTTCAGTGGTTTCCGCAAATACAAAGACACATGAATCACAAGCGTCCAGCTGTCAAAAAGTATGGCGACCTCCTGGCGGAAGGGCACACTCCTTCGTATCTTCTTCTTTCGCTTCAAAATTCACAGTTCACTTGGTCCTTCAAAGTGACTCCTCCGTTCTGTTGTTCTGCAAGACAAGAACCACAGCAGATATTAATCACCTTTTGAATTATTTAGCACACTGCCATAAACAAATGCAGCAGTGATGATGGTGAATGTCAGACGAAATGAATAAACCACACATTTTTTAACGACAAAAGTCCCTATAAAAGTCCTTCTCACTTGACACTTACTCTTGGGTTAAAATCTTTCGGGACAGCTAAAAAAGTGGCTGGGAGGTTATTTCAGGAAAGTGTTGGAATAAACTCGAATGTGTGAATGGATGGATTTCCACTACAGCCTGCCATATGCACTGCTTCTTTCGATATTCCGTAACAAATCTGCTGGAGCGTCCACACCTGTCGTAATGTAGTGATAGTCCGAGCGAAATTAACATGGAAGTCGGGCGTCAGGTGAATTCCGGGAAATGTAGCGCGTTTTGACGTAGGAAATCTACCGTGTTTCGACGTACGAAATGTAGCGCGTTTCGACGCACGAAATGTAGCGCGTTTTGACGTACGAAATGAGTGACGACAAAAGGAGAAACGTCCTCAATGTTTCGTCCCCCGTCAGATGTTTGGGGTGAAAAGGCGAATGGAGTGTGTGGCTGCTCAGTTCATGCAACAGAGAGTAAGTAGATCTTCTCCTTCCACTGTCAATGTCTCCTCTCCCTAAGTGGTGTGGTAGATGCGTCCGTCTCTTAGTAGCGGACTGGGTGTTCGCATCTCCGAATTGGGTCTAAGTACCCATTCGTGGAGATTACTTTTTGCAGTTATTTATTTTGTTTTAGTTAACTTTCAAACCTTACAACCAAAAGTACCTTTACAGGCTTATTCCTCTCCAATTACATTCAATTTTATATTGATGCATTTACTTCCAAATCATAAGTGGGATCGATTTATTCCCCGTTGCATTAATGAGCTTCTCAATTTTTATTTCAAGGGATATAATTGTTTGATTCTCCTAATGACTTCACGGTGCGTTGGGTCAAGTCCTTAAATGAAACGGTTGAGCGCACTCATTGTGTACCCTGGAAGTTTTTACTTTTCTTAACAGTTTCCCAAAGAACAGTCGGAAGTTTGAGTCGGTGATTCTCTCTCAAAACCCTTTTGTTTTGTATCATCATTTCGTGAAAGTTGTATGGAAAATTTGATGAGAAGGAGAAGATTGAGAAGCCAAATTCAGAAAGCAAGAATTTTGTTTTGATAGACTCTTTTTTAAATGGAGAAAGTGGAGAAACAACTACAGCAGAATGTGAAAATGTTTTGCTCAAACAGTTTTTAAAGATCCGATTGGTTCGTTCAATCAAATTTTGGGTCGTATGGGTTTATCATATTGGCGTGGGCTACGGGGAATCTTTTGGTGGAGATTAGAGCACTGCGTAGAAATGAGATAAATACTAACACAACACTTCTTGGAAGTGGAGCTTCTGTGACTAGTTAATGATATGAGCAGTATTTTACGAACTGTCTTTGGATTAGTGATGACCATTTTGATCTGCTTCTTGGGACATAGGATAGAATTTGCAGTGAGGAAAGAAATAAGTGCTTTAAGTTATTCAGGTAGGTTCGGAAAAATCGAGAAAAAATTTATTCTTATGGGAAGGTAGGGTTTATTTACCGATAAGAAGTATATATTTTATTTTCTATTAAGAAAGAAATGTCAGGTGTATGGATGCTAAACGTCGTTTCAGTTAAAGCAAGTAGCAGTTTAATAGGCTTTCAAAATAATATACGAATCACAAATAAACTTTTTGTCAACCAATCTAAACTCCCAGTATGTTTACTGGTATCCAGCAAACCAAATTAAAAATCGTTGCATGGCCAATTCTGGCATAAAAACATTTTATACAGTTCAATGACAGTATGAGCTACTCTCCGTTTTATTTCCCTTTTACAGCACACACGATTCTAAAATTCCAACAAATTTATTTCTTCTGCCCTAACCTGGCTTTCAATTGGCCAAGTAATCCACAGCTAGTTGACTAATTCTAAAAACATTTAAACGCTCGTGAGGATACGTAATAAAATAAACAATTCACATGATCTCTGAGGTTAAGTTACACACATGGATGGCCAACTAAGCCAAAGGCAACTATAAACTGCCAGCATTTCATAAACTTGTCGATGATACTCTTTACATATTTCAAATAAACGGCCAGCACCGCTTCCTTATCAACTTTTACTTTCATTCCGGTCATGCTTAAGTTTAAATTACATACACAATCAGAGCCACACGCGAGGTGAAAATTAACTTCCTGAAAAATCAGACATGTAATCAATCGCTATTTTAAAATTTTAATTAGTGTTTCCTCCATATTCACATAACAAATGGAGCTGGTGGTTTAAGTTGTTTTGTTGTGTTCATTAAGTAGGAAACTGGGTCTCCACCTTCATTTGTTAATGGATGACTGAATCCCTGAAACTGTTAATGGCGAAGCAGAGACCACATAAACTGTCGCAATAAACTTCAACTGGACTAATTTATTTTACTTTATGTTAAATTGTTAAGTCGTTCTCACCTTTCTCTTCTGCAGAGTTGGAGGATTTCGAGAGGCAGAAGTGAAGGGAACAAAGGGACATTTCAGCGTTGATAGGAATAAAGTTACGAAGAAGGCGGAAGACGAGAACAGCAGCAGAACGAACATTTGGGATGACCTACACAAGGAGGACGACGTGGGGGAAAGTGAGAGTCGCGATTCACTGCCACCGCCAAAGAACGTGAAAAGTGCGAAAGAATAGGATCATCACGTCAAAAGCAATGATGCTGGGGAACGGAATAACGTAAGTTTAGGTTTTGTGTTTAATCATTAAGTCACTGTTGTGAATTGGGAATGATTTTAAATATTAATTTGTGTTAAAAAACCTTTTCATTTTTGCTTGTATAACTTTCTACATACTCCGTCTCTCTTCACTTAAAATGACTTGATTGTTTCTTAGTCTTCACTCAAATCTTCGTGTGTTAACATTAGGAGATGACGACAAAATTAAGTAGAGTTCTCTACTTGACTCAAAATTCAGCCTGCGTGTTAAAGCACTCGGGTGAGGCAGCGTGAGACTGCGACAGGAATGCTTTTACAACTCTGCTTCTGTCTCAAGTTGAGTCTTTCTCTCTCAGTTAGTTTAATTTCTCAATCCAAGCGTACTGAAGTTCAAGTGGATATTATAATTACTCACGTAGATTGTCGTTGTCTCTGTTTTTTTTAAAACCTTTTTTCGTCGAATTCCATGTGTAATTTGGATGAGTTCGAGTAGAAATTAAGCATAGGATTAATTCAGGTTGCTTCATTTCCACTCATTTCTTTAGCTTCTTTATTTTCACTCCTATTAAAAATTCTTTACAAATAATAAGTAGGGCGTCTACTCAGGGGAATTTGATTGTTTTTATCGATTTTCGACATGTGTGGTTTAATATGCATATTATTAAAGTGAGCAATTAAATTATAAAAGAAGAAGATACTCCATCTGGTATTTAATTCCGAGGAGGATTATTTTGTTTAAAAGTGAGTAGAGCTCTGAAAGTTCCTTTAACGATTCCCCGGAGGAATTTGAGTGCAGCTTAGCGTCGGAATTTGAAGTACTCTCCGGCTGAGGTTGTCGGTGGCCGGAATCTTCGGATTTACAAATTTATGAGTTCTTAGGCTAATGATTAGTGAACATAGGTAGGTAATTAAACAATTGGTGAGTTGGAGAAATACAGAGCAAATGAATTAATTTCCTTTGGATACCACGGAAGTTAATTACTTCGTAATTTTGGACCACAAATTCAGACTTAAGAGAGGTTGAGATGTCAGCCGGAATAGGACAGTGTGTGTGTAAGTGTATTGGAGGGAAATCGAGTGGACAGGAGGTCTCAACTACGTCCGTTCTCGAGTATACAAGGAATTCCCAATTTCATCTGCATCCTTATTCATCAACATCATCGTTGCACGAGCAGATATCGTTCGATTCACCTTCAAGTCTCAACCAACCCCAACTTCTAAATGCCCGACGAAACTGCTCCAAGTTCCTCCAGAGGCTCCTCCACTGCTGCAAGCACCCCTGGGAAAGTCAAAGCCCTGTCCCTGAGAGTGTCGATGTCCGTGTGATGAAGACATTTTCTTTTCTCTTCCATCATTTTACTGTAGGGGAAATTGAAGATTGTCGAATTCAACGAGTCTCCGAGACGAATGGCGACGCGTAGATTAAGAGCAGCTTTGTCAAATCTTCTGAGTTCGTCGTCAGCCTTTTCTAGTCTTGCGTAGCCTTCGAAACACTGCGATCAAAGGGTGACGCAACTCTTGGCGTCGTCGTTTAATCCCGGCAGATCCTTCTGGAGCGGCTGAAGTAAAGTAGGCCGAGTATCTCGTGAGGAAGGATTTCGAGGTCCTTCGAGTATTCCGCTGCTGCCTGCGCAAACTTCTTCTTCCAATTTATTTGTCTCCTGCCAATCTGAGCGTATTGCCTTAATCGGTAATTTCGTTTGTCTGATTCGGTAATCTTTAAACCAGCCTTGTCTTCGGAATCGAGTCTCTTTCGTTTCTCCAGATGGTCAGAGGCCATTCCAAAAGACGTGAGAACACATAAGATTTCATCCCAGAGAGGCTTGAAAGTAATTTCGTGGGGAGTGTCTTCTCCACCATGAGTAAACTTGCTACGGGTGACCTTCAACAAGTCAAAATTGTTTTTTGTCTTGATGTAAATCTTTGGATGTACCTCTTCATTAACTTTTTCGGAGGACGAACAACACGGAGGACGAACTCTTTGTTTTTCGGAACAAATTTTGTAATAAATAGTAATAATACGTTTTCCAGCAAATCCTAAATTCGTATTCATAGAAAGACAGACGGTTATCATACAGATACCCATAAACCATTTTTGTTGGTTAAATTCAATATTAGTGTTAAGGACAAAATTGCAAACTAGGGTAGGAGACACTCCTATTTGTTGATGGATATTCGAGTAAGCTAGCGTGAAGTTAGCATATTTGGCTATTGTTTTACTTACCTCTAAACATTGACAATTATCTTGCACATCATAGCGTGAAGGTGGATTTTATGGTGCTAAAATTAGTAGATTGCAAATGAAAGACCATTTTAGGGTGCGATAGGAGACAGGGCCATTTCAGAGATATCATCAGGTTTTGGGATTTGCGAAGGAGCTTAAATCGGTGACACTTAGTTTGTGTATTTGCAATTAAGGTAAACAGACAATTGGTGACCGTTACTATTGAATGGATATTTCAAGTGGGAACAAGTTTGAAAGCGTGACAAATAAATTAACGGCAGAGCAAAATGAAGGAAAAGGTTGTTCATCGGATTCCCAGCTTTTGGATAGGATGTGGTTTGGAGGATATTAAGCTCACAGAAAGATAAGAGCGATAGAATCTAGTCAAAGAACATCACATTCGTGAATTTTTACATTTCATGAATGAATCAATCAGACACAGTGATAGAATTATATCCTCAAAACTTATGATGGATAGATA
>JAQGAC010001988.1:0-11695 GCA_034696585.1 Isotomurus maculatus
TGTTTCTCCTGGCAACACAGATTTGCAGCTTCATATCTCAGGCGGAAAGTGGAACCCAATCAGTGCATAGAACAGTAGATTGCCTGAAACTTTTTGATCGCCGTATGTCAATAAATTATTTATTAAAATATTTACGTAAGGCGAAATGCATTCATTAACAATATTAACATGGCACGATGTAATTACTTACACATTTCCAACAGAATAAACAAATTGTAAGAAGATTTTAGTGAATTTTGCGAGGTTTAATCAGGAATACAATAGCGAAGCATAATGGAAACCATGGAAACTTAATCAACACGAGGATTCCTCCTTTGGTGAGTCCGTTCGTGTTGTTTTAGAGTAGACGGTTGGCGGAAAGATTTCGGACACAGGCGACACTTGAAAGGTCTCTCGCCACTGTGAATTCGTTGGTGATAAAGTAAATGACCCTTCTGTGTAAATGCCTTCGGGCATAAATAACACTGGAAAGGTTTTTCGTTCAGGTGAATACGTTCATGACATTTTACGTTACTAGCATAACGGAATGTTTTTGAACAAAGTGAACACTGGAAAGGTTTTTCGTTTGTATGAATCCGTTCGTGAACACGTAAAGTAACTGCCTGGTGGAAGGCTTTATGGCACTCGGAACACTTCCACTTCTTCTCAGGATTGTGAATCAGTTTGTGCAGTCTTAAACTTCCTTTCGTGCTGTAGCTTTTGTGGCAGATGGGACATTCCAGTTCTGAACGACGTTTGGAAGACTCGCTTCTCCTCATTTCCCCCGATTTCCTCGTCTTCCCAAGTTTCGTTCTCCGGGTTTGCAGGGGAACTTCTCTTCTAATCGGTTCCTCTCCAGACTCAGACGTTTCTTCTGAGGCGCCTAAAATATTCCAGGAAATCGAATGTTATTCTTCGCTGTGGCTGTTGTGGGAAATGAGAATTGACTTACTCGAACCCACAGACGTTTCATCTGAAGCCACGGAATCCTCATCGTCCTCGTCAGACAAGTTGCAATCTGTAGGACAAAAAAATCACATGCACCGTTTTACGGTTTGTTCTACGATGCATTCAAAATTCTAGTGATATTGTCGACAGAAACTCACCAGTTTGTTTGGATCGAAGAATTTCGTTTTCCTCCTCTTCACTTTGCAATTCCTCTCCACCAGAAGTTTCGGAGGAGCTACTGTTGCATTCCCATTGCCCCACAAAATCCTTCACACGAGACTCCCGATTTTGGATGTTGCTGTCAACTGCGACCCCGGTGGGGTTGAGAGTGGAGGAAGACGCTGGAGGATTCTTAGATTCTTCAGAGGACCTTCTTCCGGCATTCAAGCTTGCAGAAGTGGCGTGGAAGGTCGCAGAAGACTCAGCGACGTCCTCAGCTTCGGCATTGAGGGAAGTTGGAAGGACAGGAGGGACTTCATCCTCAAGGGGCGTCGCAAACTGTGCGAATTCCAACTCTACTCGAAAATTATTGCAACCAGAGGAAGACGCATGTGAATTTGGTTGGGATGAAAATGAAGCAGCCGAAAGACTACAGACGCTTGAACTCACGGAATTTGCGTTGGAGAAAGGTCTCGTGTAACTGCAGCACTTTTAAAGCAAAGCTCAAGTTGTTTTCCAGTTGGCTCAGCCTCTCCACCTCGTCTTCCACCACCTGCAAATCACGAAAATAAAATTTGTAATTGCTTCCAACTTACTTGCACCCTCCAAAGTTCTACTTCGTCGTCGTTGGAAGTCTCCCTCTGAGTATTCACTCGAGTATTCCTGTTGGAAGTTTGGTCCTCCGTCTGCCGTGCCTTTCGCCCCAGTCGCCCATTTCCTTCAGATTTTCTCCTCAAAGACCTGCAACACCAAATCCCAATTTTGTAAGGGTGGATTGGAGGGAAGCTCCTTTCTTCCGGTTGAAATATTTCGCTTACCTTCGTCGTTGTCCGTCCACCGGAGCCTCTAACTGTGGAGACTCAGATTGTCTCACTGAGGTGGAACTGCGGGTGGACTTTTTGGGTTCCTCGGAGGTTTCAGGTGGAAGTTCCTGTGACGAAGTGACGTTGGTTGAGCTCGCGCAGCTTTCGGGCGACGACGCACGGAAAACGTCGTTGGTAAGCGTCGCACCTGTGGAGCCACGAATTGCAGACAGCGACCAAAAGGGAGCCGTGTTGCTCGCTCTCTTCGGACTGGAAACGAGGGTTCCAACGTAATCCGACAAACGCTCACTTTGACGCGACATTCTCAGACTCCTTCGCTTCGTTGACAAAGTGACTTTGTAGACGGAAGGTTGAAACGCTCGTAGTTCTTCGCAAATACTCACAAACTGACAGACAGACAGCAACTGTTCGTAACTTGGCTGAGACTCCCAGTGAAGAATGAATGAGTCATCGCAGTGATTCTGGGGAGGTTGCTGTCTGCATAATTGGAGAGACCCAAAGTGACATGACCAGCTTTGCAGGGTTCCTTTTATTTTCACACGGGATTTGCATATCCTCCATTGAATTCTTATTTGTTATAAAGCAGTTGTTTGCATCTCATAGATTGCCTTAAACCTTTTAGTCAGATTATGTTAGTAAATTATTTATTATAATTTGTGCGTAAGTCGAAATACATTAGCAATCTTAACGTGGCTCGGGTGTAATTACGATTTGACCTGAACCAAATTTCAAAGACAATAAATGTAGAGTATTTTCATGAATTTTACGTGATTTCTGAATCTGATTCTGAGATTCCTCAGGAGACTTTCTTCCACCGACATTCAAGCTTGTAGAAATGGCGTGGATGTAGGAGGGTTTCACATTGACCTTCCCTGGTTATCTTTTTTGTAATAAGTAATAAGTTGATGAAGACCGTTTCGAAAAATATTAACATTTAAACTTTTTTATGGTTTTTATGAAAGTTGTATTAAAAGAGTCTCACATTGCCTCGCAGGGCTGGAGAAAGCGGCGCGAGTTTAAAATTGGGTTTTTGTTGGTAAATGTCATTGTGAATCGGGTAGCCCAGCAAATGACTCATTCGGCACCAGATGTGCGCTTTTCGTGAGGAGAGGTGAGTGGGTGTGGCTAGGAGAGGGGCAGTGGGGGCATGGACAGGAAATTCGACACCGGAAGTATTTCGTCCCTCCAGAGTGGCGACAGTGGATCCTCAATTGCCTCGTCAAGTGTCATCAACGGAGATGGGGGAGGTGGGGGCAGACGAGGAGGTCACAGGCCGTCAAACGCTGCTTCGCCTGAAGGAGGACTCTCCACCCCTTCAGGGGCCATCGGGTCAAGCGGAGGAAGTCCGTATGACATCAACGGCACTAACTTCAACCCAGACTTCTTCATCAAGAAAATTATTAAGGTCAGTTAACTTTTAATTCAAAGAAATATTGAGAGAACTGGTGTATTCATTTGGACTGCAATTTATTAGGAGTATTCGCTTAATAAACTGATGGAAACGGAATCAAGTCTAATTCGACAAATTCAAGACTTGGACTCAGACATGCAGACGTTGGTGTACGAGAATTACAACAAATTTATCCTCGCTACAGACACGATTCGAAAGATGAAGTCAGATTTCCGGGAAATGGAAGACAAAATGGGCCTTCTGTCATCAAATATCGCTCTCATCACGGAAAACTCGGCAAATGTTTCGAACAACTTGAAAGACAAGAGAGACAAAGTTAGCAGGCTATCGGCTATTCACGATCTTCTCAAGAAACTCAAGTTTCTCTTTGAACTCCCAAATAATTTGAAACAATTCTGTGAAGAAAATAATTACGAGGAGGTAAAAAGGCTTTAAGTAGATTAACCGGTTTGGGATATGTGTGTATCATTAATACTTAAACTCTTTCAGGCTGTACGATGCTACCTTAACGGAGTTGAATTCGTTACGGAGTTTAAACGCTTTCCGAGTCTAGAAGCAATTAAGCAGGATTGTCAACATATCGTTGTGAACATTAAAGACAACCTTTACAAAGACTTTGATGATGAAGAAGTAAGAATGGCATAATTTTACTAACTAAGACACCTGTGATAGATTATGTTAACAATACAATGCATACTTTTTTAAAACAGAAGAGTTCGCAGGACCTAACAAGAAATGTGCCTCTGCTTTTAAGCCTTGGAGAATCTGCAACTGTATTAGGAGAACGGTTTTTGGGAAACGCTCTTCCCAAACTGAATCAAAATCTTGATTCCCTGAAATTGGCCAATAGTCCTAATGTGAGTTGCCTCAGGAAAATTTAGTTCTTTAAATTAATACAATTGAAATGTATTTGTAACGCTGTAGGTTCCTTTGGAAGAATTCATGGAATTAGGATGTGGCATATTTGTGAGCAATCTCAGTCTAGTTATAGCTTCGTTTTCTCAAGTCTTCATACAGACTGCTGAGTAAGAAAATGTGATGGGTATTTTTCTCTACGAGGAATTACAATAAGTTTTATTGCAGGCTTGGAGAGTCTGTGAGGCTGGAATCACAAGACACACTGAAAAACTTCGCGCAAGGCCTAATGGGTGACTTTCTTGTTCTAATGGAAAGTCGTTTGCTTTTTGAAGTCGAAAATTTGAAGCCCCAGGAATCGGAACCCAGAGAGGAACTGATCAAAGCTATGGAGAGACTGTATCGTAGATTAATTTCTCTAGGTATTTTGGTCCCCAACACTGATTTTGCACCGTAAGTTTGACTTAATTTCACCTTAATAATTCAATAGTTAGTAGTTATTATGACATATCGTCTTTACTATTGATTTTAGGCTTGGACTTAATCTTATTCATAAAGTTATCAAACTTGATGCTGATTTGAGCCTTCACAGAATTAAAACTTCCTTTGAAAAAGCAGTAAAAGATTCCAGTGGTGAACTGAGAGCGCATCCTGGCTCCTCCCAAGAAATCATGGGATCAATTTTAGCCACTCTTGTACTACAAATGAAATCGTGCCTAAATAAGTTACAAGATTTTTGTAGACAAGATCTTCAGTTTTCGCAGCATTCTGAGTTCCGGCAAAGAATGTCAGTAGTTTGTGTAAGAGAAGGATTGGTTGTTGCCTCGTTTAAGTATTTAGCCAATTTTGGGAAATCGCTTATCACCGATCCTCATTATGACAATCTCACGTGGTTGCTGTTGGCCAAACTCTATCTTGACATTGAAATAGGAACAGTTGAATACATGGTAAGAATTTATTTTTAAAACTTTTTGATAGCTGTAAACTAAAATATTTTGATAATAATCTATTTGTCTGGTTCAAGGTTAATTCAGTCGAGTCGGAATTTGATATCAAACGTGATAAAAGACACATGAAATGGGAACTTACAAACGTATCTGACATCACTGTAGCGCTGAATTCCACAGCAAAGCTGTTGGTGAAAGAATTCGTTTCAGTTCAAGGGAATCAAATTGCAGAGGTACGCATTTTTATTTCCACTACGACTAAATAAGTTCAACTAATTGTTTGAAATTGCCCTTTGTACTATTTAATACAGCTAATGAAATCAGCAATAGGAGATAAAAATCTAATGACCCCAACTAAAGAGCCGATTGGACCCCAGCCTGAGATAAAGCGAGTTGTAGAAACTCTCACTAAACTTGAGAAACTGGTAGACTCAATCTTCCCCGATCCGGATTCTTCCTCCTACTTCAAGAGTGAAAGGTCATCTGACTCCTCCCGTAGATCATACAGGTTAGCTTTTAATTAATAACTGGTTATTTATTGAGTTCTGTAATAAAACTAATTGCGTGATATTCTTTCCAGTACAAATCCTGGTGGCAAAGGACCTTCCAGGCAGTCCATGTGGTCAAATATGGATCCTAACATGACAACCAATATCCAGAAATTATTTTCAGAAAAAGTTGAGATATTCGGTCATGTAGAATTGCAAAAAAGTGAAATAATCATGGCCATAGTAAAAATAAGCCTCAGAGTAAGTTAGAAACTAGAAAATTAAAGAGAACTCCCAAAAACAACATGCGATTAAAAATATTAATCCTTTTCAATTTCCAGGCCCTTCTTGAGTTTGTCCGCCAGAAGACTATTTCAAAATACGGCCTGCACCAAATTCAAGTGGACGTTCACTATTTACAACTTTATTTATGGCGATTTGTAAACAATGAGAGTTTCCTATACTCTTTATTAGACGAAACCTTAGCAAGTTCAGTTCACCGATGCGTAAACCCATCGTTGTTAGCATCTTCAGTTGTCGAATCGTTAGCAGAAAGCAAATAACATTCAGAAACAATACAGTTACAATTTTAGTTAGCTTTTACTTATTGTTAGAATACAGAAACTTTACCATTCCTTGTAACGATTTAAAATAATCTGTGATAATTCAAATTTTAGTATCCTGCCTATATTTGATTTAGCTGTGTTAAAATGCACCCAAAAGACCTTTACTGAAAATAAAAACTAGAAATCTTTAAAATTTTAACGATTCCTTCCATAAATTCTCCTTCACTCATTTCAACATCCGAGAAAGCAACATCAACCTTCCAGTCTCCAAAGATTAGAAGAACACAAGTATCCACGTAGACATAAAACTATCTATTAATTCTGTCTACAATAAAAACCTGACAATCTCTCTCCCAGCCACCATGTACCATGTTAGCGAATGAATTTGTTGCAATCGAAGCTGCATATTATGTGGTAGCACATACATCATGGTAAAGACATCAAAAAGCAGGAAATCATGGCTCGACAATACAATCCAGAACAGCATTGAATAAAGTTATTCCATTACAGAATGTAAATTCATGCCTGGTTTGATTGAATTCGTAATACACACAACCGACGAGCAAAGTATTTTGCATCCACTTAATCTGCCCAGACACTCAGACATCCCCGTGGCTGCCTTCTTTCCTTCCCTACTTATCATCTCACCTGTCTTCAACCCATAAGCAACCTACAAATTCCCGTCTCCTCATTTCCCATCCTCATTTTTACAACAATCAAACATATTTATAAATCCATCTTTCAATTCGTCTCTCATCCCTGTAAACTCAAAATCAATAAACCAACTAAATCCAACACACATGTAACAAACCTAACAAGCTCATTCACTCTTTATCCTAACATCCCAACTAATAATATTCTTCTCCGTAAACTCCTAATAGTTGCAAAGGTGTAAGCCACAAAATGTCTATCCGCATTCAAGTTTTGAACGAATCTATAATGCACAATATGAAGTTATGATGGTTGAGATGAATCCCCATATGCAATAAGTAGGAACGGTAGTATTAGTTAGTGCTTAAGCCATTCTCTCCACCAGCATCACCAAACCATCCCGTCATCCTGTTGAGAATATCTGCTGCTCCTGCTCCTGCCTCGTCGTCGTCTTTCACAGAAACAGCCACCAAGCTACTGTTCCAGTTAAGTGTATGAATGATGAATATTCAATCAATGGAACACCTGTGCCATATGGAGTGTGGAAAAAAGTGAAGCTGGAACAGTTTTATTTATTTCGTGTTTCATTTGTGGTTTGATACTTCTTCACTGCTCAATTTGTTTCATTAATCCATCCGTAGGCAACTACTCGCAGCAGCATCGCTCCTAACTCCAGTCTTCCTACACCAAAAACGTCTCGCCTTTTCTCATTTAACATCTCCATCGCCCAAAGCCTCACACAGTCTCTCTCCTCATCTCCACTTTATTAGGCCACGAAAGGTGTGTGTCCTGTGCAAAAATACACGTTTACCTCAATTAAAAGAAACCATTAACACTCACCACAAATTACCCGGTCACACTCATTCATCCCTTCTGTGCACAATTACACAATAACCGCACATAAATTAATCGCCTTCCTTCCTTCCTTCCTACCTTTCTTCACGGCGTCTCCTTATCATCATCACCAGCTACTCCAACTCAAACTACCTGTTCCACAATTCCACAGTAAGTACGCCCAAAGGTTTCTCACTATCACTACACCTCCATTTGTTCCACATCCTTAAGAATCTAGATTCCCAAGCGGAGACCCACAATCCTCCGGTGGTGGCTGCAGAACTCAAGTGCTACTGAAGAGGCAATCGTGAGACTTTTGACCATTCATTAAGTCATCTCGTGTCATATTTTGTGTGTATGCATGGACACATGTAATCTCACCGTATATCATTTATGTTCAAGAGAATCTCTCTCTCTCTCTGTTTTCATGAGTCATTCTCAATTTTGTATTTATTGTCGTGTACTTTAAATTACAGTTTTATCTATTTGTCATATGTGAAGCCCCTTTTTAGCTGATGATGAAACTCCGGAAGTCTGACTTCAACTGGACAACCCGCAAGAGAATCTGGGGAACAGAAACAATGCGATTTGTGACCGTTCTAATGGGCAGTTGAGGAGTTTACAATGCTCGTGAGTTCGTTCGCAAGTCGTAATGTCTGTTTTATCTAATTGGAAACCAAATCAAAGATATCAACTACATCTCAGTTCAGTTTAAATCTACGGAAAAGTTTACTAAAGTATGAAATCTTTGTGTCATCTATGATTCTTCGAGAAAATAAATCTTGTTTGTATTTATAATCCTACACGCATTATTTGCTCTCGATCATTTTATTTCACCAATTCATTAACTACGCATGCATGTAATCAAGTAATTAAGTTTCTACCTACAGCACAAACCACGAGGTATCAATAAAGGCATAAGAACATAATTCGGATGAGGTATTCACGTCCACTGTATCTACTCTATCTATTTCCAGAATACTTTCTACAATCTTTAAGGAATAGGAAATGAATTAAGATAACAAACTGATAAGCAATTAGTCCATCAAAACCAATTTAGCTTAATTAGCTCATCGTTAGAAGAATATCAATTCGAATTTTAGAATAAATATGAAACTGGAGGAATTGTCATCACAATTCATCATCGAGAGTCATCATGCACGTTGATTCCTGCAGCCACTTGCCACGCATCATCAGAACTGAAAAACCATTGACGAGGACTTTGATGGTCACTGCTATTAAGTGGGATAAAGACATTTAGGAAGCCAACTGAACATTATCACAACTGAAATGTAAGGGATGACTTAACCATTTTCCCGTCACGCGTTTAATATTAAGTTCTCATTGGAGGAGTCATTTGAGGCCATTTGAACTTAAACACAGAAGGGATGAACCTTCTGTCCCAAAAGGAAAGCTGCTTTTAAAAGAAAAAGCTTTTAGTTCTAGTAGCCTAGCACATTAAGGAACACTTGAAAACACGAGGCATAAACCCTCGTCAAGGAATGAGAAGCTGTTCACTAATGAAATGACGCTAATGAGTCATTTCCCTTTGGTCATTTGATCTCTATTTAGATAAACTATGTCGTACTCAACAACAATTAATAGTTCACAGCATCCATTTCTTCATGGCTGTGTGTATTCACTAATTACACAAACTCTTAAGGTGAAAGACGTTATTACTTAATTTCCCTTAGACTCATCTCTCTCATCTTCTGCAAAGTATCCAGTTTAGTACGAGGAAATATTATGAAATCGTCTGTCCATCCTCAACAGGAAGCAGACTCACGGGACCCCTTCACCTTCACCAGAAATGAAATATGCCACATTCAACATTAAGTATTTACGTTGAGGTTTAAAATGCAATTAATGAGTCACTTATTCCCGAAGGGACGTGTGGCTTCATTATTCCCATAAACTTGTTTTTCCTCTGCATTTCACATTCAATTTGAAAGTTCCTTTACAGTTGCATAAATTACAGGTCATTAACAATGTCCCTTCCACACCTGCCAAAGTTCATTCGAAGGGAGAGAATGTCAATTGAATGAAGAAGTGTGTGTCCCTTCAGGTGAAACCACATTAGCAAAGCCAACAGCAGCCGAGATGAGCCCTTCTTAAATATTAAACAAGGCACATCCCCCTTCTCACTAAACTGTCGAAGGGTTGAAGTCCACATGTCCACAGACTTAAGGCCCAAGTAATTACAACAGAGACCTGATGGATGAGTAATTAGTTCCTCATTATATCCAATACACCTGGAGACATATAAAAACCAGAGTTTCAAAATTCTGAATCATTCACACCTCCAGCCTCACACAAGTCTCACACAGTCTCATTTACTTGTGCATATTCCTCTTCTCTCATAAATAAAACATTTCGCAGTCTCCAAAATCGGATAATATTCTACTGGGAAGTTTTCAACAAACTTTGCCTACTTCCTCCCAATTCCCAAGCCCCAATTTGTTATCTCCCATCATTGAGATTCTTCTTGAGGAAATCTCCCAAATAGAAAAAGCCTCTGACTAATTCCACAAGTCTCATCTTATCTCCGAGTGCAACAGGAGCATACCAATATTCAACAATACACACACACACACGTAGACGTACAGTTTATTTCGTAACCAGACTCAGAATCGTAGCTTATTGATTATTGTGGTGAATTAGAAGGATATTAGAAGTGTGACTGTATGTGTGTGTGTGTGTTGGATGTGTGGACAAGTTCCAAAATCCGTCTCATAATGATCACCAGAAGTATACTTAATAATAATGTACGCTACGAGGGTACAAGTCCACGGGATTCGTTTTTCATCACACTCATCATCAATCCTGGATTCATTCAACAGGTGAGTTTGGACCGATTCACTCAGCCCACAAGTCTCTTCGCTTTGTTCTGTCACACAGTTCCAGACTCTGCCTAATTCAGCCGCATTTTTGTTCGTATTTGCAGGTAAATATGCGAGATCCACGTTTGTCTCACTTCAACAAGAATACGGGACCACCAAACGGGTCTCTCTCATCCCCATCCATTCCATACGGTCGTCTCGAGACTCGAGATCACTCTCTAAAGTCAAAGTCTAAGATGGAAACAACGTGTGGCTAATCTGAGGGAAGGTGGTACGTAAGCAGAACTGTTTTTCCATTCACAGTCTTCGCATGCAAGCAGAGGATGTAAGAAATAAATATGGTTTTGTTGATTGACACTTGTAGGAATCTTCTCAACAAGACTTGTAATCCACATGAGGAGTCAATTCCACTCCTGCTGAATATTCTTCACTCATTTGGCTTAACTGGTAAGAAATTCTCTTCCTCGTCCATGACCTAAATGGTTTTATCAGTCAAGATGCTATCCACACTGAGACACAGATCAGATACAAATAATAGTGATCATCAGATTAAAATGATCAGCACACTCACACTCACGAGATCCCTCAGATGTGTTCAACCTTACGAAGAATTCCTCTGGAAGGGATGGAACGCTGAGCATTGCATCGTTTTCTATTTTACAATCACCCCATTCGCTTATTACTAACAAAAGTAGCCTCCGAATGAACGGTTTTTACTTTTCATGAAGAAGAAACCCTAACACTTCTAGCTACACGCAGATAGTTTCAAAATAGCTCAAATCCACGTAAACAAATAGAAAGCTTCATTCTTAGACCTCCATGAATCCCACCTCAGTTATTTCATAGCACCATACCAGCAGCGTTAGTAAACCTGACTTTGTTCATTCCCAAAAACACTTAAATTTACTTTCTGGGTAAGATTGGCAGCCCAATACGGAAATGATTGAATGAGAACCGCAAACTTAAACTCCGCTTCATGTTGATAGTGATAGGACAATGTGCAATAAAAGTCGAATTTTTAGCTCCATCAAATTCCGTTTCGTAAACTAAGCATACTGAGAAATGCTGCGTGATGATTAATTGTTGTTGCAGGTTACTTCTAGCTTAATTGTATGCTGCCAGGCTGTAGCTGCAGCAGGACTCGTGGAACTGGAGAATAAGGAGACATCCTCACTTCCAACAATGTGGAAACG
>JAQGAC010001989.1:0-11694 GCA_034696585.1 Isotomurus maculatus
TTTGAGATTTCTGTTCTGACTGATTTGTATTTTACGACTTCAGATGAATCGTCAGCTATTTCAACTCTCCATCTCCATAACTCGGGGATACAGTAAAAAGTCACGAGCAGGGTTGTCACACACACTCTCCGGATAGTTTTTGTTATTGTACAGAATTCTCTTGCGTGAAGGGGATGACAAACTAAACACAAGAAATTGGTTAATGGTTGCATTCATTCCTGCTATGTTTTTGCAGTAGTTATATGAACAATTTGGATACATACCTGCAACATATCTTTCAGTCGTTGCCAGGATTGTCAAGTATGTTGATCCAAGTTGAACTAAGTTGATAAAATTAAATTATTTTTACATCAAGTTTTTAAATTAAAAGATAATACAAAGTTACATGTTATTTCTATGGGATGCAAATACGGAAGAAATAATGGAATCCAGTAGGTGTAGTAGGCTTCCACAATCTCTAAATTTTCAAATAGTCCTGATAACTCCCAAACAAATACTAAATCAATTAGAACAACTATATCCCAAATGGATAAGAAGAATAGCAGAAGATTGAGTGACGTTCTTATTGAAGGTTGAATAAGGACGATGGCACTTAAGGTATTTCCTATTATTCCGAACACTCCAATAGTCATAACAATTATTTCCATGGAAATTGCCACAGTTGAACTTATGTGCACTTCATTTGTGTTTGTATCTACGAGTGAACTCTCGTTCATTTGAAAGAAAGGATCAGCGTTAAGCAGAAGAACACACACTTTAACCTCAAATTGAAGAACTGTGAATTCCAGTGATGTGAATAGAATACTCAGTTCATCTTCTGCTCAACTCTACTGGTTCAAGAATGTTTCTATGGCCAGCGAAGTTCCGAGACCAGCTACGATAATTTAGGTAATTGTAAAACTGATCCCTTGTCCTATAGTATGTAATTGATTATGACACACACAGACTTCGTGAACTCCAGGCATAACACAAGGTAATGGATGCTTTGCATTCAAAAACAATAATAGTGTATGAATGTCTCCTATGAGAAATGATCTTCTGGTTGCCTGCATATTAGGTGTCAGACCTGCAAATCATTTTCACTTTATCACAGCATGGCATGAAACAGGTTTGTTCAGTTAAGACTACCCAAAGTTACTTAATTATTGAGATTATTCAGATTAATTCATATTCGGGAAAGATTTGCTTTTGACCCACTGGATTTTATGGAAAGAGATTCACATTGATTTTATAACACAGCAATCGTGCCCAGCAAATAATAATTACAAAGAATCAATGAATGAATCCACTTTTTATAATGTTTCAGAATACCTGCCATACATATTGAATATTAAAGGAAGCTGGACTCCATGAGTGTATTACATTACAGCAGAAATGGTACAAGCTAAACTGCATATCGGATAAATAGATACATCCCAGTAGTTACCCATAAGATAAATTCAGCAGTCTGGTTGTAGCAGAATCCAGGGAATAAAAATGATTCAATAAGTGATACCTAATTCATCAACGAGAAGCGGTAGAATATCACACTTCAGGCATAAAATGTATTCGGGAAAGATAGATAAGGCCTTATCCTTCTGTGAGTTACAGAGATATGGTAAGGAGTGTTAATGCAATTTATCATCTGGAAAGCTTCCTTAGTGACGGTGAGTTCTGAAATGCAGGATTGTACTTCCATTACATTTAGAGAAGGAACAAAGTCAGAATGCTAAAAGTGACCTTCATAACAAATAAAGCTCTGCTCTTCTCTTGCATTCTGACTTGAAATGTTTGCTTTGTTAGGTTTCCTAATCATTGAATGAAGGTGACAGTTGAAATAAATCAAAAGGAGTGAAGGAGTGAGGCAGAGTAGTAAACTAAATCCACTTATGTAGTATCCGATTTTATGAACATAGTTTTCGATCTGACTGTCTTGTACTTTATGTCCTAATCATCCAAGTTACTGTGCAGAGTGTCTTAGGAAGGCGACAAACTTTTTAGCATGAAATAAACTTCCAACCTCATAATATCTCTCTACAAGAAATGTTCTGTTATTGCAGTCCCTATCACATATACTTCTACGGTTATCAGAACTCTTAAATATATAGATCCGAGTAAAATTATAAAATTACATATTCCAATTTCAAGTAACTATTAACATAATTGGTAATACGTTTGAAATTTTTCAACCAATTCATGCAATAGAAGGATAAGATGCCTCCAGGGATTTCTGAACGATATGACTAATTGGCACGTTTATCTCTAGCAGCTGATTGCCAAATTGAGGTTAAAGGCGTTGTACCTAAATTAATATCAGCTTATTTCAATTTAGGTAGTAACTGCAATGGGTCATCTAGACGTAATTGCTAGTCCGTAATGGGCCCTTTTGTTACAGAAACTACGTACGTATATACATTTAAATGCTTTGGATGGTTGGAATTAAAATTTTAACCAAAAAGCAGAACTTGTATTGGGAAGTTCAAATTAAAAAATAGAAGTCGATTTGACAGCATTTCATTCTGCGTTATCACCGAAGTGAAAGCTTCAGTTGTTGTTGTTGTTTCAGTTTTTTAATCAATTGTGCACAGGCTCACCCACATAGATAATTCCGCAGACTCATAAAACAAAGTGACGATGCTAAAATGCATTCCAGGTAATCACTCAGATTACATTTCTATGTTATCTTACAATAGATAATGACGAGTAGACAAAGTGAATTTGTATTAGAAATAACCGAACGGACACGTTCCTAAGAGCCTTCCCGCAGCAAAGATGAATAACTGTGGTGACATTCTTGAATTACCAGAAGAAATTCTTCTAATTATTTTCGAGTTTGCTTGCAACTTCTCACAAGGCGAAGGAAAATCCTTGCACACGATATCGTTGCTAAGCCTGCAGAGCACATGTGTTAGGTTTAAATCAATTATTCTTGAACATTCTAATCGGCTGTGTAGGTTAGTGTGTTTCCAGTGGCGTGATATAATTACCCAGTCGTCGTTGTGTAATGTGCAGGAGTTTTTAACTACACATAGAAACGCAGTTAGAGTATTAAATTTAACAGATTGCTACAGTTTAAGTGAGAAGGATGTACTTATGATTGTACACCCGTTGAAAAATCTACAAGCAAGCAAAAATTATATCATTTTTTACACTTAACAAGAAGGTGTTTACATTCTTGCGTTTGATTTACAGGGTCTATACGTGGCAGGAATAAAAATCCCTTGGACATATTTGTTTGAAATACTGCAAGCTAAATCTCTGATTAAACTATCATTCACTTGGGACAGTAGGCTGGATGAGTTTAATGCTAGGCATTTGGCTGGAGTGGGTAGCACCTCGCAAAGATACAACGGGCTTCCTGCACTTTCACAATTCGGAGAGTACCTTAATAGGCTAAATTATTTATTAATCCACTTAACATTTCCGTACGATACCTCAAACAACAGTGGAAATTCACGTTCAATGAATAATTCCCAAGTTACATTGACACACTTTCTATCCATGTGTGTTAATCTGGAAAGCCTGGCTATTCTCAGCTGGGAAATATTCTGGGATTTGACTAGTTTCAGAGGCTATTCTGACGTTCCTCCTAATGTAGGTCTGCTTCAAGAAACGTTCTCACAAATAGAAATTTCGAAAAAGTTTTTGCGACTTCCTAAGTTAAAGAGCTTGACAGTTAATTTGAAAGATTGTCCCCAAACGTATCCTTTACTTGTGAAAAGCTTAATTTGTGAAGTCCTTCGGAATGCCCCTGAAGGTTTGAAGACACTGTATATCGACCACCCGAATGTGGAAATCAATGTTGAAAGAAATACTGTGGAGTTTATGAGAGAAGAACAGCGTCAGACAACCAGTACCTTTATTATTAATCGAGAAGCGGTATCAAACGTTAAAGAGATCTTAGTATCGACTATATCTGATCCCACGGAACCATTCACCATAGTGATTTGAAATTAATAGCAGATGTGTTCTTTGTATGATAATTCTACTTCGTGATTTTGGTTTATTTCAGATGGAACGCTTTTACTGGAAATCTAATTTGAGGCAAAGGCAAATACAACTCGGGATTTTGGAACTGTCACGAAGACTTAAATACTTTGGAGTTAATTGCCCCGTGGTTGATTTGGTGAGACATTGAAGATTATTTCTGCGTAATTACTATTTTTAACATTAGTCATAGTCATAGTCATAGTGTTATTTATTACTGTGACAAATAATACATAATTGTATACACAATTTTCTTCAGCATTAGGTCACATTTGAGAAGTAAGATAAAAAGGATAATGTAATATAACAACTAATAAGTTAAGTAAGGTAGAACCATTAACATAATATTCATCAAACAGAATTGTCATGATCTACGTTATCTACATCTAACATATTTGCTAAATTGATTGTTTTAATACTAAACACTTAATTAATTTTTGATGATATGTGCAACTACTTGTTCCAGAATTGGGAAATTTTCGTTTCGACCCAAAATGCGCTGAAAGAGGTTTATGTTCCTTGCCGTCCATCGAGGTATCACTTAATGCGGGATCAGTATGAGAAACTAAGTCAACTAAAAGGTTTAAGGAAAATTTCTCTGTCATCCTTTTGCCTCTGTGGTAACAAATGATTTTTTTAATTTTTTATATGTTGCGCCAGGCAAATACTTGTATAAATTATGCTACGCTTATTTTACTTCAGAGCTTCCTAGCATAAGTTGCACTAGTGTGGAAGAAACTGGCTTGAGCACTTTCATTTCAAACTTAAAAACAGTAAAATTGTTGGGGGAATTGGAAATTGGATTTGATTTCGACTTCACCAATAGGTTTTCGTAAGTTGACACACAATATGCATAGTTGCACTTTAGAAGGGTTTGTGTCTGAATATGATTGATTAATGCTTTAAAACAACAAAAAATACAAAAATCTTGCAATTTTACAGTTTTACGTACTTGGTTCAAAATCCTCTTGTCATCTTACCATAAGTCTAAAATAAATGTGTATTAAAATGGCAACCAAAACTGAGCTTTTATATGGTGTATAGGATTCCAAATTTGTACCGAGTGCATGCAGACTCTTTGGAAGCTATTGCCAGCCTGCATAACTTAAGGAGTTTGACTTTAACTGAATTATGCTTGGAACTACATCATTGCCAATTCCTTGTTAAAGTAATTTTTACGAATAAGATTTCTTGCAACCTATATCAGAATTGGGATTATTTTATTATTATATTGAACGTTGTAATGTTTCCAGATTAGCAAGTCATGTCCAGAACTGAAAACATTGAAATTACTTTCAGTGGCTAATTGGCGATCACAAGCTTCTGTTTCAGTATTTTTGGCAGATTGTATTTCTTCATTGAAAAACTTTACTTCGATTGAAGACCTGAGACTAGACCAGAGAGGTCACAATTCTATGGTGGAACTACTAAAAGTGTTAATTTCTTGTCGTCGTCTTTTGAGAGTTTCAATCACTGGGCTTTCTATAAATCCTCGTGACGGAATGGATGCAGGTGTGGACTACAAGGATCTAATAACAAAATGTTCCTGAAATGTTCAGGGTTGAGGATGCTACATTTAGTCATACCAGAAGCATCAAAGAGCTACTGCACGAATATCCAACATGAGATAAAAGATGCGTTGAAGAAGGATAGAATAGGACTCGATGTAATTATTTTGAATGGATTAGAGGAACGTAGAGACTTGCATGCCGTTTACAGGGTCTGTCCTTCTGTGAATTACAGAGATATGGTAAGGAATGATTCTGCAATATGTCAAGTAAATTTTAGTACCTAATTCTACTATTCAGTTGCCTCAAGATTCACAGTAGGTTAAAACAGCAACTATTGCAGCTCAGCTTTGGAAATAGGTTTTCACGAAGGGTTGTTAGTCCTCCGCTATCGCGCCTTCGATATTCTCGATTTCTTAAATGAAAACTGAATTGGGCTATTATTTCCACTAAACGGAGGTTGTAAATAATCTTTAATAGTGATTATTATAATAAAAGAGAAAATCGAAAAGCAATTACAATTAAATCGGAAATTCTAATTCATTCAGAGACTTTCATGCAGCGATTTTCATCAGCTACCTTTCACGTCGGGAGAAAAGATCAGAATGAACATAAACGAGCGAAAATCAACTAGCTTATTTGAGGAAACTCTAACACTAGTGCATTCGACACTTGAAACAAAGTTACGAATGATAGAGAAATACACTGGTGCATTCGGCACTAACGTAAACTTATGGCGAATTATGATTTACAAGTTGCGGTGTAACTTTTTATTTAAAGGCTTCAACAACGTGAAACTTGTAATAATTAATTATAAATAACTAAGCTAAAATCTACTTAACAATAAATTCTGAAACGACCTTAGCTGTCTTAAATTAGTATATGTCTCAACGTGCCCCAACTTACTACATATATTTAATATTCACACAACTCACTTCACTGCGCTTTCCCTTAATGTTACACTTTACTTTACCTAAACGAAGAAATCTCAGAGATGTTGTTTGTTTGGTAAGTAGAGTTACTTGACCGTGGATTATCTAACTTATAAAGAGAAAGTTGGTTTTATTAGAAAGTTAAAACCGAAAAACATAGAAGGCGAAATTACTACACGTATATGGGTATTCACTTGATTATTAAAGCTCTAACTGATTATTTCTATACAAAAGATTTTGCTTTACGTAAACACTTTTATTGAGTTCGTTGTTTCATTATACTTGTTCCAATTGACAATTTGTGTTACATAGTAAAGGTATGCTTATTGTAATCCTACAATGCTTATTCCCGTCGCCGCCGTTTTTGTAAATATATGCATATTTTGCTGCCGTTGAAATTTCTTCTATAATTCTGTCTCTTCGTTATGCAAGTAAAACGGCAGTTCATGAGTCATAAGAAGTTTCGTCCCGAAAACTACACTCATATTCTTAAAAGATAATTTAATATACCGCCTTCCTCAACAATATTTATTAATATTTGTGAGATATGTCTTCTGTTGTTCGTTATTCATAAATTGAAACTTTTGGGCTTGCAAAAAATTTATTTGATTAAGCAGTAAAGTTCAAACTCATGTACTGAGGTTAGTTCGGTCCTTTGGTGCTGGCCTCGTGGCATTGGAAGATTGGACAAGTTTGTTCAAGCAAAGCAAATTATTTAATGGGTAACTTGTAATATACTTCATTACTTGTAAAAGTTGGCACTTGGAACTGCTAACTTTGCTTCTGTAGAAATGACGGGCATGAACAGGTACCAGCAAGAAGTGAAGCTACATTATATAGGTTGCCTGGTTTAGTAAACTGCCCTCATAAACGAAATCTATCTGTGACCTTTGACCAAGCAAAGGTGGCCTCCGCATTTGCATGTTAGGGGGCATTTCAATCTTAATCTGTGTAAATGGACTTCAAAAAATGTTTTTATGGAAAGTATTAAGAGTGACACGCATTTAGAAAAGCTTTACAGTAACGTAAAAATTACTTAAATCTTTATGAAGCTAAGTATCTGTAAAAGAATTAAATCTATTAATATAATCTGATACAATAATTATTTAATTTGGGCGCAACATCAACAAGCTCACTTGAACTGCTAACGTCCTTAGACTTCATAGACATCGTAATTTGTGAAAAATTAGTGTCACTAGTTAAATCACTATTTCCTACCTCTTTGAACTTACTGTCTTTACATCTTCTACACATTCCACAAGGCACCAGAAACAATAAACTCCTGTCTAAATTTTTCACCAAAGACGCAGTAAAAAATGAAGTTAACCGACGAACTTATCGCAAAAAGGGAATTATAAAGTACCATATATAGCAAGTGCAGTTGGATTTTGAGAGTGGCTTAAAAACAACCAAAGTCATTTCGAATGCATTCATGCAAATTGAAATGGCAACAATACAGAAAAGAATATTCACAATCGATTTTGTGTGCGATTCCTTTGCATTCTGAATGGACATATTCTTTCTAGCTTCTTCAGTTTTTTATTGTGAAATTCATGCACAAGTTGAAATAAATCATAAGAGCAGACGGAATGAGGCTCACTACAAGAACGTCTGCAATAACGTAGTATGCAAGGCAAAAAACTGGATTAGTGGATACTTCTGATCAGAGAGATTTGTATTTGCTAATTTCAGATGAATCATCAACATTTTCAACTTTCCATTTCCAAACCTCACACGCAGGACACAGAAAATGGTTACGAGCAGAATAGTCAAACACACTCTCCAAATTGTTCTTTTTACTGTACAGAATCCTAATGCATAACAGACTGAAGATTAAAATAGTATTAAATTCATTCTTGACCTCTTTCAAGATTAGAGTGATTACTTTGAAACATGGCTGCAACATATCTTTCAGTCGTTGCTAAGATTGTGAAGTATGTTGATTCAAGTTGAACTAACAATATTACATTGGGAGTGGGGTCTCAGGAATTTTGTCCACACCAATTTTATTCTATACGCTACGCTACAACTTAAAAAATCGCAAAAAATTTTGCGCCAACGCCTTTTTTCACGGATTTTACAGCTAAATTTTGAATATTTTTAGCATTTTTATGCGTTTTTGTATGTTTAATTCCTCAAGAACTGATTTGCTTTTTAGCATTGAAGTTTCTATGAACTAAAAAAGCATCGGATTGTCTTTGAAGAAAAAATTTCTAAATTTCATTTTTTGAAAATTTGACCCTAAAAACCAGGTCCAAACTTATTTTATATATGAGGCCTTAAATACGATCGATTTCGAAATTGTTTCGAAGTATTTTAATTATATCAATTTTTAGAACATGCCATCAGCTAATGGATAGAATTTTGAAAGTTAAAAAAAAGTTTCAACAAGGTCAAAAATTGCGTAAAAAGTCTAAAAATGCCCTAAAATCTTCAAAAAATGGTTGTAACTTTTTTCAAAATAGCGTTTGCAAAAAAAATCGGATTTTTTCACATCAAATGGTGGCCTATGAAATTGCATATGGTTTTTTTAAAGGCGTTTACTCCCAATGTAGCATTGTAAGTTTTTACGAAATTATATTGTTGGGTTAACAGCAAGTGTTTAAATTAAGAGATAAAAAATAACACGTCGTTTCAATGGGATGCAAATACGGAAGAAATAAAGAAATCCCGTTTATGTAGTAGGTTTCCTTAATCTGTAATTTTCAAATAATCCAAAAAGCTCCCAAACAAACACGAAATCAATAAGAACTACAATATCCTAAACGAATAAGAAGAATAGCAGAAGATTGGATGACGTTCTCATTCAAGGTTGAATAAGGACGATAAAACATAAGGTATCTCCTATTATTCCGACCACTCCAATAGTCATAACAATTAATTCCATTGGAATCGACACAGATGAACTTAAATTTACTTTACTTGTGTTTATATCTGTGAATAAACTCTCGTTCATTTTGAAATAAAGGATTAGCGTAAATTAGCAGAGCACAAATTTCAGCCTCACATTTATTTTCAGAACTATGAATGCAAGCGATGTGAATATAATATTGATTTTATCCTTTGGTCAGCCTTCCTCGTTCTAGAATGTTTTTAAGGCAATAGAAGGTGCAGGTCCAGCTGTGAATCGATAATGGCACTCGTTGAATTAGGTTGCTCCAGGCCCAACAAAAAGGTATTGGATGTTTAGCACTCAAAATCAAACACATTGCGTGGTTTCTCATATGAGGAGTTGTCTACTGGTAGCCTGGTTAATAAGTATCGGGCCTGCAAATCATTTTCACTTTGTCACAATACAGTACAAAACAGGTTTCTGCATTTAGGCCTACAAATTGTTACTTAATTATTGAAATTATTCAGATTGATTCAAATTCGGGAAAGATCTGTTCTTGACCCACTGTATTTCTTGGAAAAAGTCCACAATGATTTGCAATGCAAACAAATCGATAACTACGTAGAATCATGAATGAATCCACTTTTTGTCATGTTTGCAAACACATGCTATATACGAATGAAAAATTAAAGGACAGTTGGATCCCCCGAGAATACTAATTTACTGAAGAATTAGTCTCAGCTTAACTGCGTCCCAAGCAGACAGATAATATATCCCAGTAATCATTTATAAATTAAATTCACAGCAGAGTCCACCATTCTTTGGAAGATTGAAGTGCTTTTGTAATGAAAACAATACTCATAATTTTTAAGAGTCTGGTAAAACGCAGACTCCTTGAGATTTACTCCTCGATAATAACAGGTAAATGTAGTTGTAACACCTAAAACCTTCATAGATGTCAATAAATCTGCCATTAGGGCTTAGGATATCGTATTTTATGTTAATTAGAAGTAGTTGTGGTGCTGCTTGAACTGTTACTTCTGTCCCATGGAACATAATTTTCTGAATAACTTTCTTTGAGATTTACAAATTTCCCAAACGGCGCTATAAATAATTTACAAAATTCTTGCCGGAACTTTTTACCAAATACGCAGTAAAATATGAAATTACACGATGAATTAATGACTTGAAAACCGTCATAAAAATGAAGAGCTACTACATCAATCTCATTTGTCACAGTAAGCGTTAAAGTACACACAGTTAGTATTATTTCTATCATACTTACAGAAAGTGACAAAGTCACTATGCATAAAAGAACATTCTCTAGAGATTTGTTTTCATCTTTTCTTGAATTCCGACTTGACATCACCTGTCTTGCTTTTTCGGTTTTTGCAACTGTGGAATAAATTTGCCAGTTGAAGTAAATTAACAGGATTGAGGGAATGAAGCAGAACACAAGACAGCTTCCTATGGTGTAGTATACAAGGTGATAAACAGGATTTTTGGAAAATTTGGATACAAGAATCTTGTACTGTAGTTCTCCAGATGGATCAGCAACTTCTTCTACTCTCCATTCCCAAAAAATTGGAAGGTTGTATAATATCACGATTAAGGTAGTAAAGCAGGCTGCCTGGAGTGTCCTTTTTAATGTGCAGAGTGTCTTTACATGCAGAGGGTGACAAACTAGATGTAACCATAGTAATAGATGCATTATAAACATTGATCCTCAAAATGACTTTCAACAAGAATATGTATAGCAGCAATACCTGCCACAAATCTTTCAACTGTTACCAGAACTGTAAAGTATGCTGATCCGAGTCGAACTTTAACCAATAATAAAGATATTTCAATATTCTTGAAAGTTCTAAGATATGAGTTAATCAATAATTAGTTTTTACCTATTCCTCCAGCAGGATACAAGTATGGAAAAAGAGGAAACATCCAGCCGTTATAGTAGGCTTTAGCAACCTCTAGTTCTTTTAATAAGTCAGGCAATGTCCATAATAAAACAACGCCTAATATATTGAGTATGTCCCACAAGGATAAAGCGAACAGTAAAAGGTTGAGTGCCGTTCGCATGCAGGGCTGAATTAAGACGATCGCACTTAAGGTATTTCCAACTATTCCTAACACTCCTATAAACACAAAAACTATCTCCAAGGGAATCGATACAGACGGAATTACATGAACTTCAATTGTGGTTATGTTTACAAATAAACTCTCGCTCATTTTGAAACAAATGATCTGCACAAGAACTAACTGGAGCTCCTGATAGCAGATTGTGACTGTAAGGCGTTTATAATGTTCACTAAATTGGATGTTCTGTCATGTTTTGTACATTTTCACAAAACCTTCCTCTTCTGATTGCAGCACTGTGGATGTTCAGTATGTAACTGTGATGATGATGATGATGTAGAAGTTTTCTCTTTTCATGAGTCCTTAATTATTTCATGTA
>JAQGAC010001990.1:0-11690 GCA_034696585.1 Isotomurus maculatus
TTAGCCCAAACACAAGCTAGTCATGTTGTTGACTACTTATAGGTAGCAAAATGTAGTCTTCTCCAGGAGGACAAATTCCAATGAGCTTAAAGATGAGTAAATGAGGCATTGTTCGTGAACAGATTTCTGCATAATATCATTTATTATAGATTCCTTATTAGCGTACGTACAGAGTGCCGAAATCGAATCGCGTGTGTGTGGTTTGTGCCTGCCGATTTGTCTATAATTCACATCTCCGTATGTTCATACATAATATCCTTAACTTAATTATTACACACAATAGTACTTCAAATAGTAAGTATTTATATGGAGGCATTTATAATCTTTACGGGTACATACATTATAGTACAGTAATTACTAATAGTAATATTCAATAGTAGTACAACCCTTCAGTCACCACATTTATGGAATATACAAAAGGATGAGACACGAGAACCACGGCACGGCTTAATTCTACTTCTAATCTACATTGTTCACTACCAAGATAATCAGCTTCCTATCCTAAACCCTACTTCCCTAATACTAGTTTCAAATTATCTACTTCCCTAGTACAATGGTTAAGTCACATTTCTGCCTTTCTTTTGAGTATGTTTCACAATTAAGTGTAAGTTTCGGTGTCCAGTTGATTGCTCCCCACCAACTTATCATAATTCAGAGATATATACCCACATCCTGTTCATGGATCTCTGGAGTCGTCACAACGATAATAGATGATGCATCCAAACTCAATACTGGATAGTACCGATAATAATAACACCAAATACGAATACGTCATTTTACATCATTTCACTGATTGACCATCCTGCTATCATTTCCATCCAAGATTTCTCAGCTTTTGCATACATAAGTTATTCACTCTAATCTGACTTTAGAATACACTTAACGATATAACATCAACATCAATATCATTTGCATATTAGTAATCATTTTAATCGTGCTGGCAAATGCTGGTACTTAAATTCCTGGTGAATGGTGGGATTCAATTAGAACTCATCACTCTGTCAGTTGTAATAAAAATAAAACAACCATAAAAATCGATGAAAAACTTCTTGTGATTGAACTTATTATTACTGCATAATAAATAATATACAATGAACCCCTCAATTTATGTTCACCAGTGACCCAAAAAGTAATATCTCAATCTGTAGTACACACATTAAAAATAACAATTCTCATCGCTGCAAACAGCTCTTGTGAGTTTAAGGGAGAGAGAGAGATAAAGAGAGAGATAGTTTGAGATTTTATCAAATGAATTCATGGTTTGAATGATGAATATTTTTGGCAATCTAAGATCTTTCTTTTTCTTAATAAAATGTAGCTCCTATTTTTCTTAAACTATGATGAACCTATTAAACATATTTCATTAACAATACAATCGAGACCAAACAAAAATAATCACCCATCTCACTTAATTATGCGATTATAATAAAAACAGACTAGAAAAATAAACCAAGCCATGAGTTCACACGCTTTTCAAATATTCAAGAGGTATTAAATGGCAGATTTCTATTTAAATGTGGTTGTATTTTGAGGTTGTAGCAGTTGATGTGACATAATGTACTTAAAAAATTACGATTTCCGTTTCAATTACTTCTGATACGATATAATATGTGGTTCGTTCCTTTTAAATTCTTTGTAATATTGTAGTTTAATACCTGCTTAATAATCTAAGTACTTCTCCGTATACAGAATTTAGCATCTACTCGTATCGATTCCGGTTTTGTTTTCGACAAAATGTCACTTTTCACTGATATTTGAACCTCTCACGTGTCTTAGTTATTCAAATTTGTAAAAATGATGGTTCTGAAGACTCTATAAAAGTGTCATACTCTTCTTCAATGCAAAAGGTAGTTTATACTCTCACACGATTCTAATAAGATGATGGAGCGTGTTCTTGGAAATGCAAGTATTTTTCATATGTGGAATGGCATTATTTTGAAGCACTGGTAATAGTAATAGTAAATCATAGCAGTAAAGAATAGGTAAAGTATTTATACCGTCATGATTGATTACAATTGTCAACCTTCGTGCAATTACTAAATCATAAAATGCGCATCTTCTGCTACTTCCGTTGTTTTCATCTATCAAGTAAATATAAGTACTTTGAGTAATTTGGATGTGTCTTATGTTGTGAGATAATTTTCCTGGCCTATCTTCACCTCCTTTAAGTACAACACCGATTACTATTCTATTGCTAATTAATTTATGTCCCACATTGTTCACATTTATATAACCATGTCTGTACAAAAATTGATTCTTGTGTCTGTTTTGTTTCAGTTTTCGCTAATTCAAGACCACTTGAACTGTCTTCTTTATCGTTCATCACCTCTCACGTATTCAAGCATAATTGGATTCTAGGAGGAAGTCATCCGATGAGAATCCAGAAGGGTCAGCTTCACCGTTTGTCACAGGACAAACTTGAACAAGGTTGTCAAGTACTTGCTCAAAGTTAAGTAAATCAGGATTCAACCCTGACATCTTCGAAGCGTTTGCATTTGGACCATTGTTTCCACCACCTCCATACATCCCTGGATGCTGCTGCTGCTGTTGTTGTGTCATCATTCCAGTTGCTTTCATTCCGTAGTTGGGATTCACGTTGTACATACCTTGACTTGAGTGCGTCTGAGGACCTTTATTTACATTTCCTCCTTGATTAAAGCCACTTAGATGCTGCTGCTGCTGCTGCTGGTTAGGGTAACTCATCATGCCTCCGCTTCCACCACCACCAAATCCATTATTCATTGATTGCTGCTGGTGCGGTTGCGACTGTGACATTGGCATGTTCATACCTATAGCCAAGATTTGTAAGTTAATTCATTGAATATCTTACATTAAAGAAACTGAGTACAACGGATGTTATTTCACTGTCAACTTACCAGAGTGATACGACATTGGACCCGGGCCATGATGTCTCATAGGGCCTCCTTGCTGCTGTTGTGTGTGAACTATGCCATTCATATTAGGATACTGTCTTGAATTAGGATCCATGTGAGGATTATGCTGTTGCTGCATGGACATCCACTGCTGCTGTTGCTGATCTCTCATAGGACTCATGTTCGACGACTGCTGCATGTGGCTCGGGTTATTTGGATTATGATTATGATTGCCATTATTGTACGGACCACCTCCACTCATCATCATTTGCTGCTGCTGACCGTTGTACGCTTGATGATGTTGCTGCATCTGCTGCTGTTGCTGTTGCTGCTGCTGCTGTATGTGAGTATGTCTTTGTTGCGGGGCCATTCCAGGCATCATCATGCCTTGAGGAGGACCGCGTGGTCCGTTACGGGGGAACCTATTCATCATCATCCCCTGTTGGGGTTGTTGCTGAGGATGCGGTTGAGGTTGTGGCACTAACTGCTGCTGTTGTTGGCGCATCATTTGCTGCTGCTGCTGTTGAGGCTGTTGCTGTTGCATCTGCATTCTGGGGTTATTCATGGGGTTCATGGGATCAGACGCGGTCAGCATTCGGGGAGGCATTCTATTGAGGTTTGAAGGAGGAACTGCCATTCTGGCAGGAGGTAAGTTCGGACCAGGGGGAGGTCCAGGGGGTCGTAAATGCTGCTGTGTAAAATTAATAGTCTGTCCTTGTGGCCCATTTGTTTGCTGCTGAGGTCCTCCTGGACTCAATCCCGATGGATTGAATGAGTCTACCATTGGGCCTCCAGACGGTTGTTGTTGAGGTTGCCCTCCTCCAGGCGGCATACCACCCATTCCATTGTACGAATAGAATTGCTGCTGCTGTTGATGCTGCTGCTGCTGTTGTTGTTGCTGTTGTTGAAGGTTTGGCAAGTTGTTTCGTACTTTGGAGTCTATGGGGGAGCCTCTTCCAGGCATCTATTAATTAAGGAGCAAATTAGTTTTTCACAGTTCTACGACGCATGTAAATAATAACTTATAACTGAGACGGGTTCGTACCTGCTGAGGGCCAGAAGGGACGGGATTCGTTGGAAAGCCACCTGGATAGCAGCCACTCGGACTTGGATTGTTATTACTAATGTTGGGAGGTCTCCCCATGAAAGATTGTCCAGACATGTTGTTATCCATGCCAGAGTTTTGATGATTGAAAGACTTATTTACAGGAGACAGAACTTGTTGCTGTTGCTGCTGAATTCTACTGGGCCCTCCAGGACCGCCTCGTTTGGACTGATTGACACTATTGACATCCATGAAGCCAGGCGAGAAGGTGGTTTGAGTTGTAGGACTGTACACTTCCTGTTTGATACTGCTCAAATCCGGACTCTCGCCCAACCTGGGTCCATAACAATTACTACTACCACCACTACCACTACTAGGATTGCCCCCATTGGAAGAAGTAGCACCACCACTTCCTCCCACTAGTCCTGCAACAAAGTCTTGACCAGGCGGAGGAAACGTTGAATTAGGGGGAGGATACGAATCACTGTATGGAGATCGTGCAGGGCTTGTCTTAAACGTGCCCGTCTTGTGTTGTCTCTGCTCAGCCATGTGTTTCAAAGTCTGTGCGGCCGAGTTATCAATGGAAAGGCCTGAGGAACTACCAGGCGAGGCAGAGTACATCGGCAGTCTCTTGCTTGAGTTTCCATTTCCACTACTCGAGCCCGTGTTGAGCGGCGAGGACGTGGCGTGGTAATGGTGTTGCTCAGAGGAGCCCAGCTGCGAGGCAAGTGGTGAGGCAGTCGCTGCAGGGGCCGGCGAGGGCCCTGCACACAACGGTTGGTGAAGCATGTACTCCTCTATCTTCACCGTGGGACCCGGGGTCACCGGAGCCACCGCAGGGTTGTTCCCACCAGGCCCACCTACATTTGTACTGTTCGCAGGATGCGACGACACCGAAGCTCCAGCAGTCGCACTATCACTTTTGTCCTCGTACCCACCCAACTCAAAGTCATCCATGTCCTGATACGGGTCAAAATCAGAGAGCAACTCCTTGAACGTCTCCGAGTCGCCCAGGAGCATCGACGACGCCGGGTCTTCGTCCAGCGCCATCAACTGCTCCAGGTCGACATACTCCGAGTCCAGAAACCCACCCACCCCCTTACTACCCCCCACTGCACTTCCTGTCGTCCCTGCCGCCCCTGCCGTCGTCGTCCCCCCTCCTCCAGGAAACAACTTCACCTTCGTCCCTCCTCGTTTCCCCTCCACCCCGCACATCTTCTTCGGCGGAACCCCGTCCAGCCCCTCGCCTCCCTCCCCATCCTCCAAGTGCCGCTTCGCCTTCGACGACCCCTGCAACCACAACCTCATTACACCGTCGTCCATACCGAACTTACTTAAGCACCCAAGATAAGCACTTACCGCTCCTCCCTCTCCCTTCTTGTCCTTATTCTTGTGCGACTTCTTCGCCTTGCTCTCGAGAAAACGGTTGCGCAAGAGAAGAGTGTCCGCTTTCTGCTGTTCGTTGAGGCCGTTGGTGGTGTGTTCGAAGCGCGGAAGACTCTCCTCGTGTCGTCCCCTGTAATTCTCGATCCGTCGCCGGAGACGGTCCAACACCGCCTGGTTCTTCGGCAACGCTATGTCACTCATCTCACTCGCATCTCTGTCGTCGTCGTCACGTCTTCTTTCACTACTCGTCCACCCTGAGTTCCAACACAATCACTATACTATTATTGTTCCCGTCTGTCTCTTCCACTTCCACGATTATCACTTCCTCCCTCATTTTCACTCCGATCTCTGTTTATATTTTTTAAATGGACCGTCCTGGTGGTTGACATGGAGGAGGAGGAGGAATGCCTCGCATTATTATTATGAGAAGTCAACACACACACAACTGACTGTGCTTTCTGTCTGATTGCCTCAGTGTCTTGGGGTTAGGTGGTAGTGGTGGTGGTGGTGGTGGTGGTGGTGGTAGAGGTGGTGGTGGTGTTGGTAGTGGAGGTGAACTGAACACACTTTATGCACTGTGTGTGTGTGTGTGTGTGTGTAACTCACCCTGTCAAACCGTCATCCTCTCACACACACATACACACACATAGTAGAACAGACACCCGTTTGTAAGTTCTGCTGTGGCTGCTCTCTTCCTTCTCGTATAAAGTGAATTAATTAAAGAGCAAAGGAGTAAATAAATATCGGCGGAGTGTGTGGATGACCCGCAGGAACCATAACGGATTCTTCTGCTCGTGGGTTTGTCCACGGCCAGATTGTTCATCCATCAACAACGAGAAGAGAGAAGAGGAGCTCCACCACCAACGCTTTTTACACCAACAAGACTCCTTTTAATAATCCTCTCGAATTCTTACTTGATGACTTACTACAGCTCCTTCCTCCTCCTCCCTTCTTCTTCTTCTTCTTCCATCATCATCTTCTTCCTCAAGACGAGAGAGTGTCTGTGTGGACCAATGCTTACTTGTGTCTCTCTCTTTTAATACTTCTCATGTTCTCGATCATGATGATACAGAGTACAGAGGCAACTGAGGTTCACGGATGCTTTATTACTCTCAATACGCAACTCAATTGTCAAGATATGAGATATCTCTGTATTATGAGGTTTTCTTGGTGATTTACATTTACATGTGAATGTCTCGAACATTCTTCAGGATTGGAACATGTGTGTGTGGATTGAACATCGTACGTCAATCAGGGGGCTGGTGCATGGACGGACGATAAGGGAGAGAGAGAGAGGGCACATTAAAAAGTGCAAAAAATGCATGCAACGAGATATGGGCTTATCATACATTTAATGCACACATTAAAAAGGTAGAGAATAGTTTGGGATGATGATGGTGGTGGTGGTGTTGGTGGTAGTGGTGGTGGGGGTTTGTCGTCATCGGAAGAAGTGTCAGATTTCATGGAGAGATAAGTCAGAGTTTGGAAAGTGAGAAAGACTTTCCATTTGAGGCTCCGTGGATGCGTGAACAACAGGTCCGTTCGGGACTCGTTCCCAATCGACGCCAATCGACCTCATCCTAAAGAACCACCACTACTGCCGACTCACCAGCTTCTTCCTTCGGTCACCAAGGCTTTCCCAATAATCCTTCCTTCACAAGAAAAGGCTCCTACTTCTTCAGCTGCAGCACGAGGAATTACACCAGACGAACACAGCAACCTATGTATGGGTATGTTGGGTATGCCTGGACAAGTGTCATTATTATGATCACCACTTATACTGCTTCTCATCCTACATTTTCTTCCTCAATGAATTTTTCATGTACATACTGAAGCACACAACCGAGGCTTGCCTACGTACCTATGCGGCGGATCTTTCTTCATCCCAAATCCAACCTAACCCCAATAAATACTTTTTCTGACTCTCTCTCCTCTGCTGGACAATAAACTGACCCTATCTATCCATGAAACTGTTTCTCGCAAACACCTCAATGTACAATTCTACTCGCAAAATTCAGAGCAAATACAAAACTGCTCTTTCCTACTTCCACAACCGACACAGCCACTGCATTGATTCCATGTTGAATGTGAACAGCTACCAAGACTACCAACTCCATATTTGCATACGCATACACCTGAACTGAACATGCGAACAACTTCTGGAAAAGATCACAAATCCCTCCATCTGCTGCTCTTGCAACACACACACCCACCTATTCAGACTTGGAGTAAATTCGCATATGTAGTGTGCAAACTACGGGATTACTGCAAAGGTTTTTGCTTTTTGGCTCACACAATTCTAAATGCAACAAGAGTTGACAGTTTTGATTGAATCTTTATCATGTAACGAAATATACAAAGCGTTTTTATAGAACACATTTTACATTATGGTTTTCAACATTTATTCATCATCCTCATCGTAATATAATGGAGTTTCAATTTAAATTAAAGTACAACCACAGTACACACAGTAGTAGATACATAAACATATTATTTAATGGAGTAGGAATGTTTGATATTTTGTTTAAAGTACATCATCATATCAGCATTTATATTCACCCAATTAATATATTATTAATAGGTGGATCCTTTCTCTTTCACTCATCACCAAGTGTGTGTGTGTGTATAATATGATTATTTTTGTAATTCATCTTCACTAAATCGCTTCTGTCTAACTATCACTGACTCTAAGCTAACTAACTACAACACGAGCAAGTTTCTCATTTCTCCATCGACATGTTCACCTTTCTCTCTCGCTGTCTATAGAATTCCATTTTCATTTTGTAAACTACAACATCATCTCATCATCGTCGTTATCATTTCCCTGTGTAGCTTATTTTATACTTTATACACGACAAGAATTAAGATCCTTTTACTTCTAAGTCTTATCAGAATATGATTAATAATGATCAATATGCTTTTTAAGTTTAAACTTTTGTGTACAAGTAGATTGCCACAATAAGACCGTAGAGACCCAAGACTTCAGCGAAGATGAGAATCAGAATCATTCCAACGAAGAGTCGAGGTTGCTGGGCTGTTCCACGAACTCCGGCATCCCCAACTATTCCAATTGCGAAGCCTGCAGCTAAACCGCTCAGACCTACAGCCAGTCCTGCACCCAGATGAAGGAATCCCCTGAACAAATTAAAGCCATTGTTAGTTCCTGAAGCTAATCGCATCAAGAATCATGTCATTGTCATTTATTCTTCCGCCTTACTGAAACGCGGTGTATCCCGCGCTAGGAGGCTTCAACGCTCCTGCTATGAGTACTGCCACCACTAGACCGTAAATGGCAATGATACCCGCCATGACGACTGGAATGATTGATTTCATGATGAGTTCAGGTCTCATCACAGACATAGCTGCTATTCCAGTCCCGGACTTAGCTGTTCCATATGCTGCCCCCAGTGCTGTTAAAAAAGAAGGACACAAACGCATGTTAATTTATTTTCGTCATACATTTTGACTTATTACTTAGCACTCAATCTTCCCCCACCCAGGTTAATCATACTTATCCATCATTTAACGCAATAAGTCTTTAAGTGGTATATACCTTTCTCGCTCCTCATTCATTCTCTTCACAATCACACTGAATATGCAATGATCTACGCAAACAATATAATTCTCTCCTCGGTATGACAACCTATCCATGCTTTGCTTAGACTTTGACTCTAATAATGTATCTCTACTCAACCTGTCTGTCTTAACTTATTAGAATCTAGGATATGTCGCTGCATGTGTGTGTGGCAATGCTCCTGCAAAGTTGTGTCTGTTTTCTCCCAGCTTATGAATATCCTGATCATCAAACATCATCGACTCTTCTTAACATGACAAAAGGAATTCATTTCAATACCAATTGCTTTTCTTACGCTCTGTTAATACCATACTCTTGTTCTCACTAACTTCAAGCTCCAATTTTCATTTACTCAGGGATTTTTTCTTCCGTCGTCTATTTTACACCCCGTCAAGCAGTTCAGTCATTTACAAGTTTACAGTACATTACATAATTATCATACGCTATCCTCTTCACAATACCACTTCACCCAAATTTGCTACCTTGTTCACTATATATCAGTCAACTAACAAATCTGTAATTAAAGGGTTTTTCACGGCCTCTAATGCTCTAATTTATCGCAAACATCTCCCATCTGCTTATCGTCTTATTGTACACTCACTGACCAATATTACTTAAATCCGTTTTCTCCCCCCATCGATGAACAAAGCTTCACAACATGATCTCTCTCCATAATTGCGTCAATAATTAGCCTTGGCTGCCTAGGGATCTCTCCTGATCTTAAACTGCTTCCTCCATTAGCACATCCCGTGTATCTTTTAAGCCCACCTTCGAACTGCATTTACTTGCATCACCCCTTTAACCTTCGCCTCTTAACAATTAGTTGCGAAATCTTAACACTCCTGTATCCATTATCCCTTAGCTGTTGTAAAAATTCACTACGTTCCTGATACCTCCTTCCTTCTGGACAATTATTCTGATCCCTACAAAGCAAATTTCACATTAAGTCTACATAAACTACTCCCCATGAATACAAATTAATGACGACATTGCTCTCTTCATCACCTTTCAGCAGCAAAGTAAAAGTTCCTCCCAACTAAATAAAATACACAAAGACGTGTTACATCTGTGGCATACTATGTGCACTAGGCAAGCTCTTATCGTTTTCAGATGTCAGGCTAAATTGTTTGCTGCCCATGAATGAACAGATAAGCAAACATATGATCATCATCATCAATAACCACCATACTCCGTGCTAAAACCAAACCTTTCTTCTTCCAAGAACGGCCTCACAGAAAAGAGATCATAAGGAGAAAAACACCACAAACCTCAGCACCATCGGATGTCGGGCCTACCAGTGATGATATTTATCTTCCGGCTGGTGAAAAATGTCACCCAACACAACCAGAGCAGCCTACTGAATCTCCCTATTTGTGTACGTGGGAATTAAAGTCATTGTTGGTCCGACCTTCCACTTCCACCATTCATTCATTTTCCCAAACTATTGTCGTCCAACTCCTACCCACGTATTATTAAATCTCGAGCATGCAACAAGTCTACTTAACTGTGGACAATTCCATTAACTAAATGCTAACCCCCATCACACACAACCTCTAATCATACCCCATGATGACGATGATGACTAAGACTAACTGACTATTAACCACCAAACAGAATGGGAGTGGCTCAATCCCTCCGTTCCACTCCAGTTGCCTTAAATTTTACAGACTCCCCACTAAGCCTGGAAACTTCAAAATCTCCCGTTATCTCCGCCCCTTTAAAACCCCGTTTAATCTTAAAGTAGATAAGTATGACCTTCTGTCCATCTGACCTCAGCACAAGAACCCTTAATACACCTCCTGCATCTTCACATGTCATCCCACAAACTTGTTCCTGACTTTCCCCACCCTAATTCCAAAACCCAACCAGTTTTCTCCTCCCGCATCTGAATGAATTCCACCTACACTCCTCCTTGATACTTTCTACATCTACATCCCTCCCTAAAGAGAAAGTTAAACACTTGTTTAAAATATTCCTCGCTCATCCCCACTCCCACGAGATTTCGAACGAAATTTGCTTCAAATTCTGGCAGATGAGTCACTGTCACACCCAACTGAGGTCGCCCATCCTCATCTTTATCGAGAATGGGTAGGAAAGGAAGATAAACCTTACCAGAAAAGATCATTGCGGAGGCTGCTCCCATGACCCCAAAGAAAGGTCCGTAAATAGGCTTTTCAGCGTCCATTTCGGTGTGTGTGTGTTTTGGTGATTCAAAACGTTAAGCGACTAGAGAAGTTTTGGAACGAGGAGGAGGTGGTGGTGGTGTTGGTGGTGATTGAGCCGTGTTTAGTCAGACCAGTGGTAGTGGTTGGTGTGTGTGTCCTGCCTGGTGAGCGAGTCGTGGTGAAGTGGAAGGAGGTTGAGGAGATGATCATTGATCTGCGCCTCTCACGGAACCACCGCCCTATCCACCACCACCCGACCCGAGTCTCTCCGCAGTCCCCGCCAAATTCAAACTCCCTCCTACCGTCTCACATGCACTCCTCCACACGCACATGCTTCCAGCTCCCACAACAACACCGTTCGTCTTGTCCGCACAGCAAATTGGATCAGAAACTGTGTGTTGTCGCCTTGGGTCGAAAAATTCGACATGTTCAAGGTAAAACCTTCATAGATGTTCAGTATTTTGGGTTCACTGTAATAGCATCTTTCGTTTTCTTGTATTTGCAGTTTTCCAATTTAATTGGCCCTGTCTACTCCCAGGGAAATTTGGAGTTCAGCTCGGATGGATTTGAGGTTTATACGCCGGTGAGGAATCGGATCTCTAAATTCGGACTGAAAAAGTAAGAAATATGGGGATATAATTTTATTC